>CAUYPK010015312.1:0-44974 GCA_963574355.1 Loris lydekkerianus
TTCATGTTTACATGGATGGAGCTGGAACATATTCTCCTTAGCAAAGTATCCCAGGAATGGAAGAAAAAGTATCCAATGTACTCAGCCCTACTATGAAGCTAAACTATAGCCTTCACATGAAGGCTATAACCCAACTATACCCACAAGACTATGGGGAAAGGACCAAGGAAGGGGAAGGGAGGGGGAGGTTTGGGTGGAGGGAGGGTGATTGGTTTGGCCACATCTATGGTGCATATTTTTATCAATAATAAAAAATAAAATAAAATAAAAAAATAAAAGCAAAAAAATAAAAATAAATATAAAAAATAAAATAAAAGTTATTCTACTGAGTGGGGAATAAATAATAGGGAGATCAGAGTATAAGTGGGAAGACCAATCAGAAGACAAAAGAAGAGTAGTCTGAACTTGATCTGTAACACTGAAAAATAGAGAGGAATGTAGAGATTAAGGATTTATGCTGGAGGTAAGCCCCAACAAAATGCACTGATAAATTATATGTGGGGTTGAGGGAGACAGGCAGGGTAAGCGTTTATGTCTGACTTGTCGGTGTTTTACTTAATCAAATGAATGAGTAGCAGTAACTTTTACCAATATGGAAAAGACTAGAAGAAGAAAAGACTTTGGAGGGAGGAAATCAAAAGTTTTATTTAATATATACTATATCTGAATGCATATTAGATATCAAAGGGAATATATCCAGTAGGCAAGTATTTCTACAAATTTGGAGCTCACAAAGAGAGGCCAGGGCTGAAGGGGCTGGAGACAAACAGTTTGGGAGTTACTTCGTAGATGGTATCAGGATGTGTATCTGCAGATGAGACTTAAAGCCTTAGAAATGGATAAAATCACCAGGGGAGGGTGGCACCTGTGGCTCAGTGAGTAGGGCGCCGGCCCCATATACGGAGGGTGGCGGGTTCAAATCCAGCCCTGGCCAAACTGCAACCAAAAAAAAAAAAAAAAAATAGCTGGGCATTGTGGTGGGCGTCTGTAGTCTCGGCTGCTCGGGAGGCTGAGGCAGGAGAATCACTGAAACCCAAGAGCTGCAAGTTGCTGTTAGTCCTCTGACATCACAGCACTCCACTGAGGGCGGTAAAGTGAGACTCTGTCTCTACAAAAAAAATCACCAGGGGGAAGATTACAGATTAGTGCTTCTCACTGATGACGATAATGTTCCCTAGAAAACAGGTGAGGAATTTGTAGGGGCAGTTAGTAGGCAAAAGTCAAAGACATCCTACAGTATGCACCAAGTCCTGCCTAACTAAGACTTCTGCAATCTCCCAGGTTCCTAATGTTCTGAGACATTCACATAGGTGGTTGATCCATCAAGATTTGAGCTACCTGGCAAACAGTCATTACTTTTTATGTATTTTATATTTTTGGTCTTGGTATAAGATTTTGTCTGGAAATGACTTATAAGTAAAAATATTTGAAAATCAACACAATGTTATTTTAAGGTCCCTCCCATACTAATAGTCTATAATTCAACAGATCTTTCCCTGATCATATAAAATTTATTGGTGCAACACAATTTAACCTAGCCTTTCTCTGTTATGTACAACACAAACATTTTTGCTGCGTTATTCTGCCTTTGGAAGACAAAAAACACCAGGGCCAAGAAAGGGGAAACCAAGAGCTACTAAAAAATTTGAAATGTATGTAGCCCAGTGAATTTCATATTACAAGGATCTAAAATCCTCCCTGTTTCTTTGAGGATTTCCAAGAAAATGTTAAACCAATATTTTGAGTTCCCCCTCCAGTTATCGGTTCTCACAGCAGAACAAATATAGTTGAGTAGTTTCACAGTCTCAAGGGAATTAAGTAGAAAAACCCACACAAGTCTGATTTTGTCTCCATGTAAAATATGCAGCACAGAGAAAGTAAACAGCACTTAGCTGAACAGTGGAGAGAAACATAATCAAGGATGGAAAATTTATTTGACCTTCATCACAAATTCCCACATACTATTTTACCTTCTTTAATTCCTTTCTATCTTCTACTTTATCCACTCCTTCCCCCGTTCACTTTCTTCCATTCTATTTACTCATAATGCCAGAGATGAAAAATTGGGAAGAGGACAAATAAACATAAAAATTCATGGCAAAGAAACCTAAAATGTTTAAAATCTAAATAGCATCCTATTGCCCTATTTAAACTCCAATTTCCCTATAATGATCACAAAGGGAAAGGAAGAGCACTCACCATCTGTAGCTCTAATCAGTGAATATCTTTTCTTTTTTTTTTATCCCAGTTGAGGGCTCACAGACTATACCATACATGATAGAGATAATAAAGAATCAAAGAACCTCTGAGTTAGACAGAACCTTAATTCAACTTCCCTTTTGTATAGGAAGATCCTAAAGCTTAAAAATGTTAATTGCTAAATGTTAAGACAAATGTCATACACAACTGGTTTTTGGCAAGATCAGTTGCAGAATCCAGGTTCTCAGCTTCTCACGTAATCATCTTTCCAATAGGCTGTTCCCCTATTTTTTATCCTGTAGAGATGAAATAAAGCTAGGAGTCAGACCTTTTTTTTTTGTTTTTTAGAGACAGAGTCTCTTTATCACCCTCAGTCACAGCTCACGGCAACCTCCAACTCCTGGGCTTAGGCGATTCTCTTGCCTCAGCCTCCCGAGTAGCTGGGACTAAGGTGCCTGCCACAATGCCCAGCTATTTTTTGTTGCAGTTTGGCCAGAGCTGGGTTCGAATCCCCCATCCTAGGTGTATGGGGCTGGCGCCTTACTCATTGAGCCACAGGCACCACCCAAGAGTCAGAATTTTAAAAAAAAGGAAAAAAAAAAAAAATATATATATATATATATGTCTTTACAAAGTATGAAATTCTGATCATATTAAAAAAAAAAAAAAGGAACTAAATCTGTCATGCAGCCTCCAAAGATTTGTGGTTTGGTAGTTGTATGTTCCCTATCAAATTGTCTCAAATGGGCCTGCTATAATTGCTATAGGAATTATGCTGGCATGCCATTAGCCTGCTGCTCATATCTAAAAACTAAAGCCAAGGGAAATGTTCTCAGCAAGCTGCATTCTATTTTCCTAGTTATATTAATTTCAGGATATCCCTGTTACTAACAAGCCAGATATGTAGGTAGGCCTTTAACAGATCTAATAATTTTTAATTAATCCAGTTTATGTTTCCATGCTTTCTAAATTGCTACAAATGTGTATCTCTGTGTACACTAAACTCCTAGTATAAAAATAACCTTTCCTAAAATAAGGAGCCATTTACATTCCAGAACACCCACTAACTAGAACACCCACTCTCAGCCCCAAGAAAGATTTCATTTTAGCAACTATTTGATCAGCAAGAAAGGAAGTTATTAGCTCAGACTGTTTGTAAATAGTCTGCTTTCCCGCTGAGCAGTCTGAGAAAGAGAAAGAACAAGGAAGAACCAAGAAAAAGGGCCTGAAGTCTCTAGTAGCAGAGGGTGAGGATGGAGCAAAACAAAAATGAATAAAAAATGCTTCCTTATTATTTCTTTTCAAGACAGAAATACAATATAAAGCTGCAAAAGGTAAATCTACTCCAAAATGTGAAGGGGGTCAAGAAAATATATCAAAAATCTCCTTCATTATCACTAATTTCAGCTTATTCATTATCAGACTGGGGCTACAAAGATGGACAAGATACATACATTAAATATCCTCTCATCCTACTTTCCAACACCTTCCTCAAGAAGGGAAACCTACTTTCCAGAGTTAAGTTTCCAAACCACTTATCTACCCCAAAGGACTTGACTGGCACTACATCAGGTACTCAAAAAATACTTAAAAAAAAACAAAACTACACTGAGCAAACTTCTTTCTACGTGAGCTCGCCCCTTATCTTCTCCACTTGCTACAAATACAAATTTAATCCCAATAAACAAAAAGGACATATTTTGAGCTGAGCATGGTGGTTCATGCCTCTAATCCTAGCACTTTGGGAGTCTGAGGCGGATTGCTTGAGCTCAGAAGTTCAAGACCAGCCTGAGCAAGATTGAGACCCTGTCCCTACTAAAAATAGAAAAATTAGGCAGGTGGTGTTGTGAGCACTTGAAAACCCAGCTGTTTGGGGGTCTGAGGCAAGAGGATTGCTTGAGCCCCAATCTGAACTTGCTGTGAGCTATAATGCCAGGAACTCTCCCCAGGGCAACAAAGTTAGAATATCTCAAAAAAAAAAAAAAAAAAAAAAAAAAAGGCCCCCAGAGCATTTTCTTTCAGTTGCTGCCTGGGGAGAAGCAACTGAAAAGAAAAGGTCTCTTTCAGTAGAAAAGAAGGGCTTGGTCATCCTTCACTGCTAGCTGTGGTGCTTAAGAATAAACCATTGTAAGAAACACTGATAAAAATTTCACCATTTTGATGCTATTCAAAATTATCCAAAAGAGACTAAATATCACTTTTTTGAGATCAAAGTATCTTCTGAAGTCAACATGTCATGGAATGCTTCCTTCAAGGGTAGCAACCATAAATACCTAATTCCAACAAAAATTCAATGGCATTGGCCCTAAAAAATATAAGCCTGAACAGCTTTCCAGTGTTTGTGAAGTTGGCATTTTCTTTTCATTTATGACTAAATGAATTTGAATTGAATTCCAAAACCCAGACTAGCAACATGAATGTTCATATTAAAAAGAAAAAAAAAAGGAAAATCTACTTTTCTACTTTAATTAGCAATAGAAACCACCATTCACAGAAAACAAAAATACTCTCCATATTAAAAGTTCAAAGGTCTCTAGCAGAGGTAACTAGCCAACATAACCACTTCTGGAAAAATACAGGCCAAAAATAAACATAACAAAAACAAAAAAAAGTACTCTGGTACCAAACGACTTTCTAAGTATGACCAGAATCCAATCACATTTTAGGATTTACTACTTTATCTCTGTTCTAAATCAGCATCTGCCCAGCTAGATTATAGCACTAGATTAGCACAACAGACAGGATGATCTCATTAAAGTATATGTGATTTATGTTACTCCTAAGAACAGTAAGACTTCCCATCTTATTCAGAGTTGAAGTTCTTACAAAGGCCAGAGTCTATCCTAGGTTCCTAGTTGGAATGTTTCTGGTTGTCACTATTGAGGAGAGCTACTGGAATTTCTCAAGTTTCAAAATCTCATGGAATATTCATGATGGTAAATCAGGTGAATTTTATTTTTTTAATATACTCTAAATTTTCCAGAATGCATCCTCCATGTAAATCACGGGAAAAGTGTACTTTGCTGTAGAACTTAGCTACCATTCTATAAAATCTCAGCACCAATAGCAAATAGTTCATATTATCTAAGTCACCAATAATGCACCTGCATAAGTCCTAATTTATAGCTTTCAAAGTCAGCAAATTTATATATTTCTATAAAGACTATTTATATTCTGTCAGACCTCACCATTTAAATTATAAAATATACTAATTACACTACTTTCATTTTATTTTTCCTTAAGTTCAAGGCAATATTTTTTAAATAAAATATACACAAAGTTTATATAATTTATCTTTCATTTAGGGAGAGAACAGTAGTTATTACACATACAACATGTTTGTTATTTTTTTTAAAACTGCTATACCTTATAAGGTTGAACATCACTGCCATGTATAATCTTTGCCTACTTCCAATCCATATATCTGACCACAACTACCACTATTCTTGCCCTCTTTCACTATGCTCTATCCATTCTAGCTTTCATAGCAGTTTCTTTGTTTTTTTCTTTGTTAATCAGGCCCAGGTGAAGTTTGAACCCTGGTGTGCAAGGCCAGCGTGCTAGCCACTGAGCTACGGTCATGGTTGTTTCTTGAAAACCTTAGTCCACTCCAGCCACAGAGCCTTTCTACTTGCCGTTCCTCCTAACTGGAATGTTCTTCCCATCCATCATGCTTTTGTTTGAACATCTTCTCAGTTCCCCTGCCCATCCAATTTAAACTAGAATCTCAATCTGTCTCTTCCTTTCTCTCTAACCTCTTTTTCCCAACTTAATTTTCTCTACACTATTAATCACTATCTGTTCTGATTATCTTGCTGAGAAATGAGTCATCTGCAAACTTAGTGGCTTAAAACAATAATCTATTCCTCTCTGGGCACATGCAGAAGGTCTCCTACTTTCACTGCACTCTCATCGGATACTTTGTAGGGTGACCTCCGGCGAATGTGGTCTGAGCCATTCCACTCCAAGTTGAGCAGCTCCCGATTCCTGGAAGTATGATGGACTGAACAGAAAGTGACCAGAGTGGCCATCATGGTCCTTTTCTCTCAACTCATGGTTTTGTTTCCTCTTAGAGGTACTCAGAGATGTACCTGTTTAAGGAACTGCGGTGACTGGATTTTGCGTTCATGTAAAGGAAGCTTGTTTGCAGGAGAGAGGTGCTGGAGCCCTGTTTGGTTCCTTCTCTTCCTGCGGCTGTAGAAGTGGAGCCTCTTCCAGAAGGGACAGGCCCCTCCCCAGCACTCCTTCCTCCCCCATTTTTATGGATCTGCGCCTGACTGTCTACTCCAGACTGTTACCTTGTGGGGGAGATGGAGATAAGACTATTTAAAAACTGAAAATGCCAAGGAGTCATTCTAGAACTTTTGAACACTAAAAAGATTTTAAGAAATTAGCAAACCAAAGTTTCTTCAATGAACCCTCAAGAACTTTGGGACCAGTTTCCTATGGGGGACTCAGTTTCAGAGAACTGAGACAGAAGCTCTTCTGTCGTTATCTTCTTTTCTTTTTTTTGGATTTATTAAATATTTTCTGTGGTGTGAAGTGAAAAAAAAAGAAAAGAAAAAACAATGATCTATTCCGATCTTTCACAATTCTATGGGGTAAGTAGGTTCAGCTGGCTGGTTCTTGCCAGGAGTCACTTATGTGGGTAAGGTCAAATGGCTGCTGGGACTAAAGTCTCCTGAAGGATCAACTCAGCTAGTATCTAAGATGACTTCTTCTACCACAAATCTGGTGCCTTAGTTGGGATGGTCAAATACTGGGGGCTAGCTAGGCACCACTGTCTTACCACACAGCCTTCTCACATGTCTAGTTTGAGCTGATGCAAAGCATGGTGGTTTCATGGAAGCCAGGAGTCTTATACAAACACTGGTTTTCCCCAGAGCTCACGTTCCAAAAGATAAAAGGCAGAAGCTGTAAAACTTACACCTAGTCAAGTAAAACTTCATTGCTACCATGTCCTAGTGGTTACACAGAACCCAAACCAAGTGTAGGTGCGAACAACAGAAGGGTGCAAATATTGGTGAGCACGGTGTACCTGGGAACAATCTTTGGAGATCATGTCCCCAATATCTAACACTGTATCAGCTTGCTTTTCACCATTCCATTCCCCAAACTCCTACAATTTGACTTTTTAAAAGGGAAATGGTATGAATCTAGGTAATTTTGGAAGCAAAAAATGAGAGACTAAATTGAGGACAAAAATCAAGAAGTATCAAAAAGGATCACACACTGCTTCTTTGTTCTGTGTATGTCTTTGATTGATCTAGTACCTAGTTTCTCTTTGTCAGAAAACTCTCCTACGGTACTAATAAAAAGTGAGTCACAAGGTGACATAATAATTCTGTGTAAGTTATCCTGTATAATTACTCATATAAAAAGTTAAATCCAGTTAAACATTTAATTATTCTGACTATAATTCCATGTGTCAGCTTTATCTTCTGGATAAAGAAATGCTGTACATTTCTTGAGAACCAACTCATTCTAATTTAGGAAAAAAATTTTCATTCAAAATTCTCAACATAGGAGTCATTTATGTATTAATCTGTGCATATTAGCATAGAACAGAAAAAGAATTACTAGCCTTGAACCTCCATCAGTAAAAGAATAGGTAAAATACATGCATTAATACACTGGAATGACATGTACCTTTAAAAGAATGAGGCAGGTTATTGGAAGGAACAATAAATAGTACTAGTAGATGAAAAAAGTAGGTGTAGAACATTGTGCATAGTAAGCTACCACTTGTGTAATAAATAATATGTGAAAAGATACGTATATACTTGCAGTATAAGCATACAATACCTCTGGACAAACACATAGGAAATAGATAACAACTGCCTACTAGGAGGAGAACTGGGTGTTTGGCAGTAGGGGTAGAAGGGAAAGTGACTTTTAATTTTATTTTCTTCCTTAACTACTGAATTGAGTAGCTTATACATGGGTTATTAGGAAAGTTTTAAATACACAAAAATCAAGAAACATAAAATCCATGTGGATGGAAGTGAAGCCCTCCCGGCAACACCAATAAGCCAGGCAAGATGAAACTTGCCTGGGTGAATCAGAAAGGATGCTGCTGACCATGTTTCTTAGAAGTGAAACAGTGCACCGTAACTTGGTACACTGTCTCAAAACGTTATAGTGATCAAAACTACAGCCTGTCTTAAAACTTCTGTAGTGCCCCACATATATATATTATCAAACAGGCTTGTTTCAATCAGTATGATTATGAATAAAGTTCCCTCTGCCTTTAATCCTTACAACAAGTAATCCGAAATAACCTAATGTTAATCAGTTACTATGTTTTTCTGCTCTTCTGTTTCCCTATTCTCACCTTACAAGCAAAGTAACTTTAAAATAATCTACTTTTTGTTGTTTTTTTCTGTTTCCTTCAATCATTTTCTGTTTCTAAAACCAACGTCCTCAGGTCAACTCACTAGAATGTCCATTTTATTTTACAGAATGAAGTGTTTCCCCATTCTAAAATTGCAAATAAAGCCAATTAAGATATTTAAACTAAATTTGTTGTAATTTTGTTGTTTGACAGTCATTAGAGGAATGCAAATCAAAACCTCAACAAGATACTACTTTACATTCATTAGGATGACTATAATCAAAGAAATAAAAAATAACAAATGTAAGTAAGTTGCAGTGAAACTGGACCCCTCATAGATTGCTAGTGGGATCATAAAATTATGTAGCCATTTTGAAAAAGAGTTCTGTAATTTTTCTTTTCTTTCTTTCTTTTTTTTTTTTTTTTTGAGACAGCCTCAAGCTGTCACCCTGGGTAGAGTGCTATGGCATCACAGTTCACAGCAACCTCCAACTCCTGGGCTCAAGCGATTCTCCTGCCTCTGCCTCCCAAGTAGCTGGGACTACAGGCACCCACTACAACACCCGGCTATTTTTTTTGGTTGCAACTGTCATTGTTGTTTGGTGGGCCCGGGCTGGATTCGAACCCGCCACCGTATGTGGCTGGTGCCTTAGCCACTTAAGCCACAGGCGCCGAGCCGGTTTTGTAATTTTTCAAAATGTTAAACTTAGAGTTACCTTGTGACACAAAAATTCCAAGAGACCTGAATTCCTATGTCCATCCACACAAAAACTCACAAATGTTCATAGTAGCATTATTCATGCTATTATTATTTGGCAATAGTCAAAAACCAGAAACAATACAAATGTCTACCAACTGATAAATGGATAAACAAAACATGATATATCCACAAAACAGAATACTAGTTGGATATAAAATGGAATGTACTGATATATGCTACAATATGGATGAACCTCAAAAACTTTCTCGTAAGTCAAAGAAGCCAGACACAGAAGACAATATGTTGTACGATTCCATTTGTATGAAATGTTTCAGAAGCGGCAACTTGATAGAAAGCAGATTCGTGGTTACCTAGAAGTGGGGGTGGGAATGGTAAGGGACTGCCAATGAGTACAGGGGGTTTCGAAGAAAATGTCCTCACAAATTAGATTGTGGTGATTGGTTGCACAACCCTGTGAACATATTTAAAAACATGCTGGCTGGGAACAGTGGCTCCCACCTATAATCCTAGCAGTATGGAAAGCTTAGTGGGAGGACTGTTTGAGGCCAGCAGTTCAAGACTAGCCTGGGTAATATAGCAACACCTCATCTCTACAACACACTGTAAAAATCAGCCAGATGTAGTGGTATATGCATGTAGTCCCAACTACCCAGGAGGCTGAGGCAGGAGGATTACTTAGGGCATTGGAGGTTGCAGTGAGCTATAATAGGGCCACTGTACTCCAACCTGGGTAACAGAGTGAGATCCCTGTCTCTGGAAAAAAACAAAAAAACAAAAAAAAACTGGCTCGTTGCCTGTGGCTTAAGCAGCGAAGGTGCCAGCCACATACACCTGAACTGGCGAGTTCGAATCCAGCCTCGCCCGCCAAACAACAATGATGGCTGCAACCAAAAAATAGCCGGGCATTGTGGCGGGCACCTGTAGTCCTAGCTACTTGGGAGGTGGAGGCAGGAGAATCGCTTGAGCCCAGGAGTTGGAAGTTGCTGTGAGCTGTGATGCCACAGCACTCTACCCAGGATGACAGCTTGAGGCTCTGCCTCAATAAATAAATAAATAAATAACCAAAAAAATCCCACAAAACTGTATACAATTATGGATCACTAAATAATGGGGACATATTCTGACAAATGTATCACTTGCCAATATAGTCATTGCATAAACATCGGAGTACACTTACACAAATCTAGATGGTACACCCTACTAAAAACCAAGGCTATACAGTATAGCCTACTGTCCTAGGCTACAAACTTGCACAGCACGTGACTGTACTGAACATTATAGGCAAATGATTCACAATGGCAAGTATATATCTAAACACAGAAAAGGTACTATAAACATAGGGCATACTAATCCTCTGGGACTTCCAATACCTTGGATTATAATAACATGTGGTCTATTGTTGACTGAAAGGACATTATGTGGCTTGTGAGTGTACTTTCCAAATTTTATAGTATATGAACTATGTATCAATAAAATTGTTTTTAAAAACCCTGCTCTACCTCCTCATTTCTAAAGCTATCCAAACTTATTTTCCATGATTTTTTTGCCATCTTCAATAAAATTTATAAGAGCTAACCGCTTTGGACTGAGATTCTGCATTAGGCTCAACAGATCAAACCAAAATGGAGTTATTCATGCTGAAGTTAGTTCCATGCCACTACGATCTTTTTTTTTTCCATGCCACTAAGATCTTTAACCTTCCAAGAAATCAGGAGGGAGAGTACAGCCAATTCTTGAACAGATCTGTTTTAGCCAGCATGATAAGGAAGTCCCCTTTGCTTTAACCTTCACAAGAATCATTATTTATTTTCTGATTTTGCTTCCTGTAGCTCTTTTCTTTCTATAAAACCAATCTCCTCTATAATATATAATGAGGTGTTGCTTGATTCTAAAATAGCAAATATAATAAAAGTCAGTTAAGATCTTTATACTAAATTTGTGATAATCTTGTCTTATGGCAGTCCCAAAATGTAATCTTTGCCTTAGTATCTTTGATCTTCTCCGAGAAAAACTAGTTGTCCACAATCATAAAGACAAACATAATTTTAGGAACTCAGCTAGGGCCTTAAGACAAGAGGAAAAGGTGTAGAAACAAGGACTATTGTAGGAAAGTAACATCAAGAGTGAATGAAAAGCATGTTCCTTCCTTTGTCAACTCCTGCCAACTCACCAGCTTTACAGGCTAGAACCTCTCAACTACATCTTTAGGTTCCTCATAACATTTAGCACAACATCATGA
The DNA here is from genome assembly GCA_963574355.1 of Loris lydekkerianus. Classification (NCBI taxonomy): domain Eukaryota; kingdom Metazoa; phylum Chordata; class Mammalia; order Primates; family Lorisidae; genus Loris; species Loris lydekkerianus. The sequence continues at coordinate 11,494 of CAUYPK010015312.1, forward strand.
ACACAGAGGTATCAAATGTCTGTTAAATTTGTGGTCCCCAAGCCCTGGGCTGTGGATCAGTAGCAGTTGGTCAGTTGTGGCCTGTTAGGAACCAGGTTGCACAGAAAGAGGTCAGCAGTGGCAAGCAAGCAAAGCTTCATCTGTTACTTTCTCCCGTCAACCCAAGATGGGCCCATCTAGTTGCAGGGAAACAAACTCAGGGCTCCCACTGATTCCACATTATGGTGAGTTGCATAATCATTTGATTATATATTACAATTTAATAATAATAGAAATTAAGTGCACAATAAATGCAATGCACATGAATCATCCAAATATTCCCCCATATCCCTAGTCCTCGAAAAAACTGTCTTCAATAAAACCAGTCCCTAGGGCCAAAAAGGTTGGGGACAACTGGTTTAGAGGCCAAAATATATACATTGTAATCACTCAAACCCCTTATGAGATTTCCCTAGTGACAATGCCAGTTATTTCTAAATGCATCTATTATTATTTAAGTTTGTTAATTTTTTACTTGTTTAATTTACATCTCTTTAATAACTCTTATTGTATTTGTAAAAATCCCTTTAACTTATACCTTTCCTTCTCAGTCTTTTTTTTTAATATTCAGTGTTTTATATTAAGGAATTAAGAACTGTATTTCAATGGGTAATTCTTCACAATATTCAGAAGAATATCAAGTTAAAAAATATTGTTATTTTGTCATTTTAGCCTACTTTGAACTCATATATGCCAACTTTAAACATTCAACAAGGCATTTTCATTCTGCTTTCTGCAGAAGGTTAATCATCACCAAGATTTCCACCAGTCATGTATGAAGAAAGATAGCATTTGATTATTATTCTGAATGACTTCAACATATCAGAACAACTTTTTCCAAAAAATACTTTGGTAATAAAAAGAAGAATCATCATTATTAAGAGTCAGGCGGTTACATATAGGTCTTACCATAGGAAAACAATCAACCAAATGTATAAACAAGAACCTTGACTTCTTAAGGATAAAGATATTAGTAAACAAAAGAAACAAAAGCACCACTCAGCAACATACTCTGTCCCTTATTACACAATTGACCAATGATTTTTAAACAGCTGTCAAACTGGTAAATGAAAGGCTTTGACTGACTACAGGTAAAACAAAACAAAACAAAAAACAAACAAACCTGGTAACTTTTTTTTTGAGAAAGTGTCTTACTCTGTTGCCCTGGTGTCATTACAGCTCATAGCAACCTCAAACTCTTAGGCTCAAGAGATACTCTTGTCTCAGCCTCCCAGGTAGCCAGGACTACAGATATGGCCTACCACCATGCCCAGCTAGATTTTTCTATTTTTATTAGAAACAGGGCCTCATTCTTGCTCACGCTGATCTCAAACTCCTGAATCAAGCAATCTACCCACAATGGCCTCCCACAATGCTAAGATTACAACAGGTAAGTTTTCTTTTTAATCATCTGATTAATAAGGGCAGACTAACAATGGCTTGCACATATTAGGAGCTATGCTTACTAGACAAAGATTTAACTAAAGAAGCTTCATGGTATACAGAGAACATAAATCATTTCTTACAAAAAAATGTACTTTTTAAAAAGAAAATGATGTTCATGCGCATACTGTTATTTTTGTTTACCTTTTAAAATATGACTTATATCCAAAAATATTAATTGGGTGTTAAATGTGCATAAAAGACAGTTTAAAATCCTTATTAACTTCTTCAAATTTCTCTAGTTCACCAATCTGCAGTGACTTGAAAAAAGCAAATGGAGTACTAAATTAAAAATTCACTCTGTTCTTCATAGTGTAAATAATATGGCTGATAGGACAGGAAGTCAGTGTTTGAATTTTCTATGCGTCTTTTAAGAATTATTACTGACAAAAGGGGTGGAGCAAGATGGTGGATTAGAAACAGCTCCTCAACAGCAAGACAGGGGAACAAGAACTCCAGCCACCTTTGGCTGGGGGAACTTATCCAGAGACATCATTTCAAGGGCGTTGTGAAGCAGTGGTGGACTCCAGGAGCCAGCAAGGAGGTCTGGAGCTGAGAAAAACCAGCATAGAAGGCAAGTGCTTATGTATAGCCAGGAGGTCGCTGGCCAGCCCTCATACAGAGAACTGGGGATAGGAAAAAGCTGTCCTATAGATTTTTGATTTTGGACCAAACTGCCTGCTGGACCTGTCTTGAAGAGCTTAAATGAGTGGCTGGACTCAAATAGCATCCAGCAGCTGGGACTGAGTGCTGGGAGGTGTGGATGTCCCATTGGCTTGGCTGCTGGCTGGGGGGCCGCCATTGTGGGAAGGCCACCAGAGGAACGGTTCACAGGGTCCTAGTACGCGGCCGGCTCTGGAGTGCTTGCTGAGCTTGAACAACCACCCTTGGGGCCTTCACCCCAGGAAGGCCACTTTTGTGGCAAAGAGCAGTGTTTAACATGTCTCCTAAGGAAGCTGGCAAGAGCCTTAGGACACCAATCCTACAGGGACTGAATGCTGACAAAGCAACCAGGCCCTCACTGAGAGCAAATAAATCAAGAAGACAGGACTGAATCTCCCCTACAATTAAAAAGTGCCTTCCAGCCCTCAATGTATATATAGCTAAAGAAGTGTGTATTCTTTGTCTCCTAACACCACTGTGCTACCTGGTATCCAGGCAACACACACACATACATATAGATTTCTTTCTTTTTTTGCTCCTTGTCCCAATTTTTTTCTTAGTTTTATTTCCTTTTTTTTTGATGTGGTTTTGGTTGTGTGTTTTATTTTTTTTAGTTTGGTTGTATTTTAATTTTTTCATTTTTACTTTCTTCAAATAGCAAGGGCTCCTCCATTTTTGTTATGGTTATTCAGCGCCTTTTATTCTTTCTTCTTTGTTTACTTCTCTCCTTTTTTCTCTTTTGGTAGAGACTTTTCTACTTTTTTCATCTTTCCCACATAAACTTCTCATACAATAGCTAAGACATCCCTCTTTCTGTTGTTGTATCTTATGCAATAGTATTTTAAATTTTCTTTATTTTTATTTTATATATTTTTTTCTTTTCTCTGAGTGCTACAAGGTTGGCACTGGTCTGATAGGGAGTCATGCCATGGGTGTGCCTCAAGGGGATCACAAGTTCAAGGACTAGGGTGCCCTTCTAGCTTAGGCATTTGGAAAGATGGCTTTAGTAGGTTCCCACTGAGACATACTGCTGATTTTTTTTTTTTCTTTTGTATTTTGTGGAGGTGGAGTCTTGCTATTGCCCAGGCTGGTAAGGGGCTCCTGACTTCAGGGATCAGCCTAGCCTGGCCCCTAAAAGGCCTAGATTGGTGGGTGTGGTGATAGTACCCTGCTGATCACCACCATTTCTCCCACCACTTTCTTCCTCTGTTTCTGTTCTCTCCTATTCAACTCTTTTTATTTCACCCTACCTTCTTTTTCCTTCTTTTCTTTCTTTTCTGTTTATCTTTTTCTTTTCTTTTTCTCTTTCTTGCTCTTTACCCTTCTCTTCCTTTTGGCCTTATACCAAAAGGCTACTTCAACATCTAAGCTCTGAGATAAGGTAATTTCAAGCAAAGGAGGAAGTGAGAGGACAAAAGTAGGGGAAGAAAGTGAACTAGAAGAAAACACACATGAGGAAGAACCAATGGAAAAATTTTGGCAATAAGTAACCAAGGGACCATGAGGCAGCTACCACAGAGGATTCTACCTAAAAAGAATGAATGGAAATGACAGAAAGGGAATTTAAAATATGGATGGCAAAGGCAATAAAGGGAATTGGCAAGAAAGTCAAAAAACAGGGTGAAAAAATGGACAAAAGATATGATGAATATAAAAAGGAGAAGGTGGAGCATAAGGAATTGAAGGAATTAAGTTCAGGGAACTTAAAGATTCAGTAGAAAGTATCAATAGCAGATTAGAACCTAGAGAAAAAAGAATTTCAGAGCTAGAAGATAAAGCTCTAGAGCCAACTCAGGTAGTTAAAGAGGCAGAAAACAAGAGAGAGAAAGTAGAACATTCACTCAGAGAATTATGAGACTGCATGAAGCATATAAGCGTATGAATTATATAGGGATCCCTGATAGGGAAAAAGAATGTCCAAAAGGAATGGAAATCCTTCTGGAGGATATGATAAATGAAAATTTCCCAAGTATCACTAAAGATTCTGAAACACTCCTTTTAGAGGGATATTGAACCCCAGGTCATGTCAAACAAATAGAGCATCTCCAGGACACACTATAATGAACCTGTCCAAAGTCTAAATGAAAGAGAAAATTCTGCAAGCAGGCAGAAGTAAGTGCCAATTGAAGTATAGGGGCAGATCCAGCAGGATAATAGAATTCTCAGCTGAAACATTCTAAGTAAGAAGAGAATAGTCATCTACTTTTAACCTTATTAAACAAAACAGTTTTCAGACCAGAATTCTGTATCCTACTAAACTAAGCTTCAAAAGTGATGGAGGAATCATATTTTTTACCAATATGGAAATATTGAGAAAACTCATCGAAATAAGATCAGCTCCACAGGAAATACTTAGACGTTTTCTCCACACTGACCATCACAATGGACCACCAGCAAAGCAAACACCTAGAAACTAAAGGACAAAGCCTAGCTTCCACAATGGCACAAAGGATAAAACTAAACAATGGGCTTTCACAAAATAAAACACATAGATCACCACCACACTTATCAATTCTCACAATAAACATTAATGACTTCAATTCCCTATTGAAGAGGGTTAGGCTGGGCCAAGTGGATTAAAAAAAAAAAAAAGCACAAGCCATCTATATGCTGTCTCTAGGAAATACATCTGAACTTAAAGGACAAACCTAGACTCATGGTAAAGGAATATAAACAGTATTTCAAGCTCAGCTCAAGTAGCTCAGCAGCTAGGTGCTGGCCACATGCACCAGGGCTGGTGGGATTGAACCCTGTCCAGGCCTGTTAAATGACAATGACAACAACAACAACAACAACAAAAATAAAATAGCTGGGTGTTGTAGCAGGCACCTATTGTCCTAGCTACTTGGGACGCTGAGGCAAGGCAAGAGAATCACTTAAGCCCAAGAGTTTGAGGTTGCTGTGAGCTGTGATGCCATGAAACTCCACTGAGGGCAACATGGTAGACTCTATCTCAAAACAAACAAACAAAAACCCCCCAGTATTTCTGGCAAATGGAAATCAGAAGAAAGGAGAGGGTCAGAATCTTATTTTCAGATACTAGTGGATTTAAAGCTTAAAAAAAAGATGGTCACTTCATTGATATTCTTTCTGGTCAAGGGAACAATAACAACAAAAGGACATTTTAATTCTAAATGTTTATGAACCCAACTTAAATGCTCCCATATTAATGAAACAGACATTGATTGGTCTGACCAATATGATATCCTATAACATCATAATAGACATTAACACCCCTTTGGAAGAACTGCACAGATCCTCTAAACAGAAACTAAACCAAGATGCAACAGACTTTAGACCCTAGAACAGGCTTAATAGCCATATACAGAATACACCAACTCAAAACTAAGGCATACATGTTCTTCTTGTCAGCCCCATGGAATATACTCCAAAAATAGATCATACCCTACCACACAAATCAAACCTAAACAAAATTAAAAGAATTAAAATTATACTTTGTATCTTTTCAGACAAAAAAGCAATTAAGGTAGAACTCAACTCCAACTAAAATTTCATTCCCACACAAAGGCACAGAAATTAAACAACCTTATGCTGTATGACAGTTGGGTCAAGGAAGAAATAAAGGAGGAAATTGTTAAACTCCTCAAACATAACAACAACACAACTACATGTCACCAAAACCTGTGGGATACTGCAAAACCAGTCCTTCCTCTAAGAGAGAAATTCATCTCAGTAGATGCCTATATCTGAAAAACAGAAAGAGAGGACATCAACAACCTAATAATCATCTTAAGAAAATAAAAAAGGAAAAGCAATCTCATCCCAAACCTAGCAGAAGAAAAGAAATAACCAAAAAGAAATCAAAAATAAATGAAATTGAAAACAAAAGAATCATTCAAAAAATTAATGAAACAAAAAAATTGGTTCTTCAAAAAAATTAAAATTGACAAAACCTCTGGCCAGATTAACCAGAAACAGAAAAGTAAAATCTTTACTAACCTCAATCAGACACAAAGGGGAAATTACAACAGATAACACAGAGATAAAAGAGGTTATCTCTTGAGTACTACAAGAAACTCTAGGCACAATACCCGTGGCACAGTGGTTATAGCGTCAGCCACATACACCAAGGCTGGTGGGTTTGAAACTGGCCCAGGCCAGCTAAACAACAATGACAACTGCAACAAAAAGATGTCCAGGCATTGTGGTGGGCACCTGTAGACTCAGCTACTTGGGAGGCTGAGGCAAGAGAATTGCTTAAGCCCAAGAGTTTGAGGTTGCTGTGAGCTATGACACCACAGCACTCTGCCTAGGGCAACATAGTAAGTCTCAAAGAAAAAAAAAAAAAGAAAGAAAGAAACGCTAAGCCCAGAAATTTGTCAAATTCTATCAAATCTTCAAAGAAGAGCTTGTCTCTATACTCCAGAAACTATTTCAAAATATTAAGAAAGAAGGAAATCTTTCCAACATGTTCTATGAAGCAAACATCACCTGATACTAAAACCAGGAGAGGACCCAACAAAAAAGAACTACAGACCAATATCACTAGTAAATATAGATGCAAAAATACTCAGTAAAATCTTAGTCAATAGATTACAGCTATACATTAAAAAAATTATACATCATGATCAAGAAGTCTTTACTGCAGGGATGCAAGGCTAATAGTTTAACACATGCAAATCCGTAAATGTAATTAATCATATCAATAGATGCAAAAACAATGACCATACGATCCACTCAACAGCTGCAAAAAAAGCATTTGATAAAATTCAGCATCCTTTTCTAACAAGAACACTTAACAATATAGGCACGGGTGGCACATTTCTTAAGTTGATTGAAGCCATCTATGACAATACAGCTAGTATCATACTGAATGGAGTAAAACTGAAAGATTTTTACACTTAGAACAGGAACCAGACAAGGATGTTCTCTATTGCCACTACTATTTAACATAGTGCTGGAAGTTCCAGCCAATGCAATCAGAAAAAAGAAGGATGTAAAGGGCATCAAATGGGGGCAGAGAAGGTCAAACTTTCACTCTTTGCCGAGGATATGATCTTATACTTAGAGAACCCCAGAGACTCAACTACAAGTCTCCTGAAAGTGGATCAACAAATACAGTAATATCTCAATGTCCACTAATTAATAGCCTTTGTATATGCCAATAACAGCCAAGTGGAGAAGTTAATCAAAGATACAAGCCGAAACAGCCTGAAAAATTAACCAGGTATTTGGCAATGATAGTGTTAATGAACGCACTGTTCGATGTTGGTTTGCGAAATTTCTTTCTGGAAATTTTAGCCTCGAAGATGAGCCCCAAAGTGGTCGATCTAGAGTAATCCAGGACGAGGATTTGAGGACCCTGGTGGAGACTGACCCATCACAAATGGTGCGTGGGATGGCGGAAGAACTGGGTGTCAGCTCCCATGCAGTTTTTGATGGTTTAAAACGTATTGGAAAGATCAAAAAGCTCGAAAAGTTGGTGCCCCACGATTTAAATGATCGGCAGAAATTGTCACGTTTCATGTTCTTCATTGCTTTTGCACAACCAAAACGATCCTTTTTTGGATCGGATTATCACATGTGATGAAGAGTGGATTCTCTACAACAATAGGAAATGTTCAGGACAGTGGTTGGACACCAATGGGCCACCCAGGCACTTCACAAAGGCGAAACCCCACCAAAAAAAGATCATGGTTACTGTATGGTGGTCAGCGGCTGGTGTGATTCACTATAACTTTCTGCAACCAGGCCAAACCATCACAGCAGAGTCCTATTGTGAGGAAATTGATGAAATGCACTGAAAATTGCGTCAGCAGCAACCAGCACTAGTCAACAGAAGAGGCCCGATCCTGCTCCAGGACAACACCCGGCTGCACGTCTCACAAATCACCATCCGAAAATTAAAGGAATTGAGCGTGGAAGTTCTGCCCCACCCACCATACTCCCCAGACCTCTTGCCAAACAACTACCATCTTTTCAAGCACTTCGATAACTTTCTCACCGGTAGAACCTTTGCCAATCAGGACCTAGCAAAAACGGCCTTCGTTGACTTCATTGAATCCCAAGCACTCAATTTTTATGCCAACAGAATTAATCGACTTGTGTTACGTTGGCAAAAGTGCACTGATTCAAATGGCACTTATTTTGATTAAATTGAATAAATATTCACTGAGACATTACAGTTTAAAATAGACTCATAAAAACGGACAAAACTTTTGGAATGACCTAATAAAAATAGAAAAACTAGCCGGGAATTGTGGTGGGCACCTGTAGTCTCAGCTACTGGGATCCTCAAGAGGATTGCTTGAGCCCTGATGATGCCACTGCACTATACCTGGGTTGACATAGTGAGGCTCTGTCTCAACAAAACAAAACAAAACAAAACAAAACTATTATAGCTTCATAAAATATAAAAACGATTCAAAGCAGGCAATCACAGAAAACTATCAAATCACAAATGAAGACAAGCAGACAGGAAGAAAAAACAAAGGATCTACAAAACAATTAGCATGGGTGGTGCCTGTGGCTCAGTGAGTAGGGTGCCAGCTTCATATTCCAAGGGTGGTCAGTTTGAACCCGGCCCCAGCCAAACTACAACAAAAAATAGCTGGGCATGTGGCAGACGCCTATAGGCGTCTTAGGAAGCTGAGGCAACAGAATTGCCTAAGCCCAAGAGCTGGAGGTTGCTATGAGCTGTGATGCCAAGGCACTCTACTGAGGGCAACAAAGTGAGACTCTGGCTCTAGAAAACAAAACAAAACAAAACAATTATCAATAGCAAGTTCTTACCTATCAATAATTACTTTAAATGTAAGTGGATTAAATTCTCTAATAAAATGATATAAAGTGGCAAATGGCTTAAGAAACAAGGTCCAACCATGTTCTATGTCTAAGAGACTCACTTTAATAGTAAGGACACATATAGACTGAAAGTGAAGGGATTAAAAAAGACATTCCACACAAATGAAAACTAAAGAGAGCAGGGGTAGCTATCCTTATATAAAATAAAATTGACTTTAAGCCAAAAACTATACAAAGAAACAAAGAAGGTCATGACATAATGATACAGTGGTCAATTCATCAAGAGGACATAACAATTGTAAATATACATTCACCCAGCATCAGAGGACCTTAATCCATAAAGCAATTATTAAATAATCTGAGGAAAAGGATAGACTGCCATACAATAATAGTTTTGTACAATAATACAGTCTTTTCAATAATGGATGTATCATTCAGATGGAAACACAATAAGGAAACACTGGGTCTGAATTACATTTTAGATCATTTGGATCTAACAGAACATTCTCCCCAACAGCAATGGAAAACACTTCCTTCTCAAGTGCACACAGAAAATGCATCAGGCTAAATCATATAGTAGGCCACAAAACAAGTCTTAAAAAATTTAAGAACTAAAATCATAACAAGTCTTTTTTTTTTTTTTTTTTGTCACAATGGCATGAAACTAGAAATCAACAAGAGAAATCTTGGAAAATTCACAAATATATGGAAATTAAACAACATGCTTCTAAAAACCAGTTGGTCACAGAAGAAATAAAGAAATAAAAAATACTTGGAGACAAGGCTCAGCACCTGTAGCACAGTGGTTACAGCACCACCATATACACTGAGGCTGGCTGGTTTGAACCCAGTCTGGAGCAGATAAACAACAATGATGGCAACCTAAATAAAAAATAGCCAGGGCTCGGTGCCTGTGGCTCAGGCAGCTAAGGCACCAACCACATAACATACACCAGAGCTGGGAGGTTTGAATCCAGCTTGGGCCCGCCAAACAACAATGACGGCTGCAACCAAAAAATAGCTGGGCACTGTGGCGGGCCCCTGTAGTCCTAGCTACTTGGGAGGCAGAGGCAGAAGAATCACTTAAGCCCAGGAGTTGGAGGTTGCTGTGAGCTGTGATGCCACAGCACTCTACCAAGGGTGAAAGCTTGAGGCTCTGTCTCAAAAAAAAAAAAAAAAAAAAAAATAGCTGGGCATTGTGGTGGGTGCCTGTAGTCCCAGCTACTAGAGAGGCTGAGGCAAGAGAATCACTTAAGCCCAAGAGTTGGAGTTACTGTGAGCTGTGATGCCATAACACTCTACTGAGGGCAACATAGTGAGACTGGTCTTAAATAAACAAAAAACTTTTAAACAACAAGGTACCAAAACTTATGGGATGTAGCTAAAACAGTCCTAAGGGGAAAATTTATAGCAATAAAAAAAATATGTTAAAAAAGAGGAATTATCTCAAATAAACATTCAAACATCATGCCTCAAGTAAGCATAAAAAAAAGAATAAGCCCAAAGCTAGGAGAAGGAACAAAGTAAGATCAGAGCAGAAATAAATAAAATAGTGTCTAAAAAACAATAGAAAAAATCAACACAACTAGGAGTTGGTTCTTTAAAAAACTATAAATAAAACTGACAAACACTAGGAAAGAAGAGGAAAAAAAATCAATAAAATTAGAGATGTAAGTGGAGACATTACAACTGATATCACATAAATACAAATGATCATAAGAAACTAATATGAAAAATCATACACCAAAAAATTAGATAACCTACAATAAATAAATAAATTTCTAGGCAAATACAACCTACCAACACTTAAATCGTGAAGAAATAAGAAATGTGAACAGACTAATAATAAGTAAGAAGATTCAATCAGCAATTAAAAGTCTCCCATTAAAGAAAGCCTAGAGCTGGGTTTGGTGGCTCACGCCTGTAATCCCAGCACTTGAGGCCAAGGCAGGTGGATTCCCTGAGTTCAGGGGTTTGAACCAGCCTGAGCAAGTGTGAGACCCTCGTCTCTAAAAAATTAGCCATGCAGGTTCAGTGCCTGTAGCTCAGTGGCTAGGGCACCAGCCACATACATCAGAGCTGGCGGGTTCGAATCCAGCCCCAGCCTCCCAAACAACAATGACAACTACAACAACAACAACAAAAAAAAAATAGGCATTGTGGCAGGTACCTGTAGTCCTAGCAACTTGGGAGGCTGAAGCAAGAGATTTGTGCAAGCCCAAGAATTTGAGGTTGCTGTGAGCTAGGATGCTATGGCACTCTACCCAGGGTGATAAAGTGAGACCCTGTCTCAAAAAAAGAAAAGAAAAAAAAGAAAAGCCCAGGACAGGATGGCTTCACAGCTGAATTGTACCAAACCTTTAAAGAATTAATGTACCAATCTTAAATTCTTCCAGAAAACTGAATTAGAGGGAATACATCCATACCCATTTTATGAGGTCTATATTACCCTGATAACAAAACCAGACCGGGACACTATAAGAATAGAAAATTACAGGCTAATATCCCAATGAACATAGATGGACAAAACTTTAACAAAATGCTAGCAAACTAAATTCAACAGCACATTCAAAAGATCATTTACCATGATCAAGTAGGATTTATCCCTGGGATGTAAGTTTGGTTCAAAATATGAAAATCAATAAACATGATTAACAAAATGAAGGAGAAAAACAATATGATCACCTCAATATATGCAGAAAAATTATTCAACAAAATCCCACATCTTTTCATGATAAAAGCTGTCAACAGAATATGCGACAGCTTTTTTAGCCCCAATGTGTCTGAACACAATAAAAGCCATATATGACAAACATGTAGTAGCTAACATTATTTCATGATTGAATGTAATTATTTCATGATTAAATATAATTATTTCATGATTGAATATAATGTTAGCTACTACATGTTTGTCATATATGGCTTTTATTGTGTTCAGACACATTGAGACTATCAAAGGTGTCACATATTCTGTTGACAGCTTTTATCATGAAAAGATGTAGGATTTTGTTGAATAATTTTTCTGCATATATTGAGGTGATCATATTGTTTTTATCCTTGAAAGGTTTTTGTTTTATTGTTTTTATCCTTGAAAGCTTTTTCTCTAAAATCAGGGACAAGGCTGCCCACTCTTACTTCTCCTCAGCATAGTTCTAGATGTCCTAGCCAGAACAATCAGGAAAATGAAAGAAAACAAAAGCATCCTAACAGGAAAGGAAGAAGTGAAATTGTCTGTTTGCTGATGACATGATCTTATATATAGAAAATCCTAAAGACTCCACCAAAGAACTGTTATAACTGATGCATAAATTCAGTAAAGATTCAGAATGCAAAATCAACATACATATTTTAAATGAGTAGTATTTCTATACACTAATAACAAGCTGTCTGAAAAGAAAAAAAGCAAGCAATCTCATTTACAATAGCAACAACAACAACAAAAAGGAAAATGCTTATTTTATATTTATATGCACATATTTATGTTGTATAATAAAATACTTATAAGATTTGTATACTATATATAAACTATAAAACACTGATGAAAGTCAGGCAAAAAATAGAATATAAATGTATTTATTACCACTGATCTGTACATTTAAAACTTGTAAAGATGGTAAATTATATATGTATATTTTACCTCAACAAAAAAATAATAGATAAGAAAACAAGGAAAACACAAATAAATAGAAAAATTTTCCATGTTAATGAATTACAAAAATTAATATTGTCAAAATGTCGATTACTACCCAAAGTGATCTACAGATTCAATGCAATCCATATCAAAATTCCAATGATGTCTTACATGGAAATAGAAAAAAATATCTTAAATTCATATGGACCCACAAAAGATCCCAAATAGCCAAAATAACCTTGAGCAAAAAGGACAAAGCTAATGGTACCACACTACCTCTCTTCAAAATATATCATAAAACAGCTATAATCAAAACAGCATGCTACTGGCTTAAATACAGACTCCAACCAATGGAACAGGATAGAAAGTCCAGAAATAAACCCACACATTTATAGTCAACTGATTTTTGGCAAAGGTGCTAAGAACACATAATAGGGAAAAATAGTCTATGAATTTATTAAAATAAATGGTACCATAAAAACTGGTTATCCTAAATAGATGTCTGGAACAGAATAGAGAACCAAGAGATGGATCCAGCTACTTACCGTTATTTGATCTTTGACAAGCCAATCATTAAGACTTTAAATTTTAGCCATTCTTATGATGGGAAGGAATATCTGACTGTGATTTTAATTTTAATTTTTCTAATGGCTAATTAGGTTCAGCATCACTTCATGTGCTTTTAAGTCATTTGTATTTCTTCATTTGTGTATTGCTCATTTATATTTATTGCTTTTTAAACTGAATTGTTCCTTTTTTTTAATCATTGAATTATAAGAGGTATTCATTCAGAATAAAGTCCCTTTATTGGATATGGCCTGCAGCCTGTGTTCTGTCAAAAAAAGTATTTTCCCACTTCAAGTTCATGAAATTATTCTCTTCTTAACTTCTAAAAGATCATTTCCTTTACATTTCAATTTCAGTGTGTAATACATCTCAAACTAATTTTTGTTTGCTATGAATTCCGAACAAGTTTTATGTTTTACAAGGAAATTCAACTTTTCTACATTTAAAAATCTTTCCTAGTTCCATTAAATCCCTTTAGCAACTTCTGTCAAAAGTGAATCGTGTAATTGTGGATCTATTCCTGCCCTACGTTTTCAATCATTAATCTCTTTGTATTACATTTAACCAATGCAACACTTTTACTATAGAGATACACTAAGTCTCCAAATGGGTAAAGTTCTCTAACCAATCTTTTGCAGATTTGTCTTCTGATCTATATGCAACTAAGTCTCTTGAATTTCTCTCCCCCATGGGAGGTGTGTCTGAGTGTCTTCCCCATTTCTTCTAGCAGAAAGACCCACATGACCTCACATTTACTTATAAATGGGAGTATAAATCGGCCTGAAATCCTTATCCATGTAACCACTTAGGTAAGAGAAAGTGTATCTAGTCTCAGGCATACTTCACCAGGCACATATAAGGTTACTAGCCTCAAGATTTAGATGCAGAATGAAAAATGAAATATTCTTCTTTTATCTTCTTTCTAAGCCAAAGTCTGTAATTGAGCTTTCAAGAAAGAGCCTTACATCGAGAGCTGCTCAACACTTTCACATGGAAATAAAATTGGTATTTATTTTCTGTTTCACTAGTGATTGTTACTAAAACAACACAAAGGTTTGAACTCTATAGAGGAAGAGAGAGAAGTACCACCATGATTTCCCTTCCCTGGTAACATGACAGAAGGCAGTGGTCCTTTATGTTATTGTTTTAACTATAAGTAGTAACATAATTTTCAGAAAAACATTATGGCAGGCTTATCGGGAACCAAAATAAAAATTAAAAAAGGAATTCACCTTCATAGGAACACTGTGTAATTGTTTAATATTTTGTGACACCCGGTATAGCTCTATTCTAGCATTAATTGAAAATCTAAATTCAACTAATTAGTTTTCGATAAGAACCACAGGGTGCTCAGTTGAGAACATTACAAAACTTTATTTATTCATTTATTTGCAAATTCATTCCTAGAGCTGAGAATAGCTTTGCTATTAGGCTATCTTTGACAGCTATTTAAAGTGGGGCATAAAGTTAAGAAGATAAATTTAACTCATCTTCTCATTCATTTCATAATCTTTAATAAACAAAACAATGGGCTAGGTGCAGTGCCTCAGGACCTTAATCCTAACACTCTGGGAAGCTGACGCAGTAGGACCCTTTGAGTTCAAGGGTTCAAAGACCAGCCTGAGCAAGAGTGAGACCTCTGACTCTATTAAAAATAGTAAAATTAGCCAAGCATGGTGGCATGGGCCTATAGTCCAGCTACTCAGGAGGCTGAGGTGGGAGGATCATTTGAACCCAGGAGTTTGAGGTTGCTGTGAGCCAGGCTGATGGTAACAGAGTGAAACTCTATCTCAAAACAAATGAATAAATAAGTAAGCAGAACACTGAAACCCTCAAACAGTACCGCTGTCAACTGGGAACACCTTCAAGCTGAAACCACCAATGAAATGAAGATAGGCATTTCTAGCCCATAGTTGGAGGTGGTAGAACTTTTTGAAAACACCACAAACCTAGAGGGGAATTCATACGTATCAAAAAACTACCACTGAAAAGAGAAAAGCACCTTAAAACAGACAAAGATAAAGGGTCTTCTAAAATGTTTAGATGAATTTAGTGATTTTGCACTTTTTCGATTTGAATTTTCTGTTTATGAAAACTTCAACATAATATGATATTTTTGACAGTTTGTAGTCAACATCGGCTGAGAGGAGTGATGTGGCCAGGAGACAGGGCGGGTTGTGGGAGAAGAGCCGGCAAAAACAGGGATCTTTAATTTCCTGAGGCCAATTTTAAGTAATATGTTTCATATAGATGTTCTGCTTCTTTTAAATCCCTATATTTTATAAGTGCTGCTAAATTAAATAATTAATGTCACAAGGGCGCCCTGACTCCAGTCGCCCTCTCCTGGAGGTATTAATGAACAGTGAAACAAAGACAGGAACAGTATCATTGGGAGTAAAGCAACTGACGGGGACAAAGGACTATGCTGTGCTCACTCTGTTTGCTCTTTAAGTGTGGAAATGAACCCAAACCCCAATCTGATTTAAAAATTAAAGCCCATCTTGAATACACACGCTATACACTGCCACCCTCCTTCCATCTAGGTAAGCATCTAGAACAAGGTACAGCATGATTATATATATGGAAGGCATTTATAGAATAATGTCTTAAAATATATTAACACTGCCATGCCTGTTGATAAATATTTCAGCAAGGAAAGACCTACATGGAATGGTACAACTTGCAATAATCCCAAGGCATCTTTTAATTCACAAATGACAACTGCTTTCTTCTCTAGAAAACTTGTCAAGTAACTTATTATTACTATCTTGTAAAAACCAATTAATGTCTTCCTTATTCATAGCCACACAGCATTCCAATCAGGAACTTAGAGAGGACCCTTGGAAACGAACCAAGTCTGCTGCAGATGACTTCTTTCTCAACATCTGTTACTTCACGTAGATAAAAAGGTTTTAAATAGATTATCACTACAATCTGTCGCACATGTTTTCTAAATGCACATCATTACTGTCAGGAGAGATGAGCCAGAAGCAGCTAGTTGTTCTGGTGAAATCACCAAGATCATGCGCTTAATCCAACTTGTGCACCACTTAATGTTTCATAAGTGGACAACAAAAATGTCTCAAATAAACTGTCCAGTGGTTAGTCTTAGATGAGACCTAGATGACATAAGAAAATGTTATGTTTTCTTCCATTCTTAAGATACTTTACTAAGAAGAATATGTTCCAGCTCCATCCATGTAAACATGAAAGAGGTAAAGTCTCCATCTTTCTTTAAAGCTGCATAATATTCCATGGTGTACATATACCACAATTTAGGTATCCAATGTACTCATCCCTACTATGAAACTAATTTATGGCTTTCATAGGAAAGCTATAACCCAGTTATAACCTAAGAATATGGGAAGGGGGAGAGGGAGGGGAGGGAGGGGACAGAGGGAGGGTGATTGGTGGGATTACACCTGCAGTGCATCTTACAAGGGTACATGTGAAACTTAGTGAATGCAGAACATGATTGTCTTAACACAGTAACTAAGAAAATGCCAGCAATACTATGTTAACCAGTATAATGAAAATGATTAGAACTGTTTATAAAACCAGTGCTTGGTGCCCCATGATCGCATTAATGTACACAGCTATGATCTAATACTAATATAAAAAAAGAAGAAGAAAATGTTATGTTCATAAAAGAAATGGTGAATTTTCACATTTGTAGAAAGCTGCAAGTACCATATATTGAATGTCATATTTACAAAAACACAACGAAGTAGCTTCTATTATCGTATCTTTACAGCAAAAGACAATAGCCTTTTCAGAAACTTAAAAATGCCTTATAATAACTGTAGCAGTAAGAATTTAAGTCAAGTTTTTGACACAAATTCCAATATTTTATTACTCTACCATAGCCTGCCATTTATTAAGTTAGCATTTTCTTGCTCTGTAATGTTTTGTTTTGTTTTGTTGAGAAAGAGCCTCAAGCTGTTGCCCTGGGTATGGTGCCGTGGCATCATAGCTCACAGCAACCTCTAACTCCTGAGCTTCAGAAATTCTTTTGCCTCCACCTCCCAAGTAGTTGGGACTATAGGCGCCCATCACAATGCCTGGCTATTTTTTTTAGAGATGAAGTCTTACTCTTGCTCAGACTGGTCTTGAACTTGTGAGCTCAAATGACCCACCTACCTCTGCCTCCCAAAGTGCTAGAATCATAGGGACAAGCCACTGCATCCGACCTGAATCCTGGTTTAGATCCTGGCTTTACCACTTACTGAGTCAGTTCAGTGAATTACTTAATTTTTCTCTATTTTAATAACTTCATGTGTGGAACTGAGATTCTGACTTCATCTCATAGAGCTGTGAGAACTAAATGTTAATGTTTATAACACACTTAATACCATTACTGTCTCACAGAGCTCCATCAATAAATGCCAGTTGGCATCATAATTTTTTTGTTGTTGTTGTTTAAACATATTCAAACCAAACTGTTATCATCTTGTTTATAGAATCTTTCTTTGCTCTGATCATATTACATTTCAAAATACTCTACTCTGGAACCAAGCAGAAAACAAACTGTGTAACTAAATAAATAAATCACCTATCAGTCCCTCCCAAATGCCCCAACATAACCAAAGACAGAAAAATAGGAGAATTACATCTTTGTTTAATTTTAATGTTTTGAAAGAAATAAAACTCACTTTATTTTACTACCACATGTGCATATGGGTGTTGATCGGGGGAGGAAGAGATGAGTCAGTTCACACCTAATGGGTACAGGGAACTCTTTCTGGATGATGAATATGCTTATAACTGACTCAAACTATACAAAGCAATTCATAGAGCTGAATTGTAATATTACCATTGTAATATTCTGAAACAAAGAATAAAATAAAGACAAAACTTCTTAATGTATCTTATAAACCCAACCTCTTTATCCTCATCTTCAACACAAAAGGTTTCCCCAAACAGTGTCTGCAACATTCAGAAAAAATGATGAAATAGCACTTTCAGAAATTTCAAATGCCTTCATATTTAGGAATTCATCTTACTATATGAATATTTTATTGACAGTCCAGAGATTAGCAAATATGAAAGGATTTTGAAATTGGCCTGTGAGTAATTAGATGATTATGTTGTGGAGGAAAAAATATACTGCATGTGAAAAGATGTGCCAAAACTGTGTAATTAATCAAAAATAATTCCAAGAATTATCAGATAAATTTAGAGAGCATCAAAATATTTACAAAAGGTAGGAAACTGACCAATTTGAAACAAAGAAAACCCAAGTCTTGTTTTTATGTACTTTTAATAACTTTCAAGTGTTGCATATTGATAAAAAATGAAGAATCAACAGTATTTCTAAAGATAAACCAATCAAAGAAAAATAGGTATATACAAAAGCTAGAAGAATCACAGATTGTCACTATTACTGTGCAAAACTATAACAGAAGCTTAGTGCTTGGAGCTTGGGGACTGCCAAATGAAACCCCAAATTATTTTCATTAATAAAGTGTTTGCTACTACTATTTTAGAATACAAGAAAAAACAATTAACCATTATTTTTGGCTTGAGTTTTCTAAGATAGATTCAAGTTTGATCAAACTCTTTATTTCTTCCGAAAAGATTTGTTTTAGTGCCTGCAAGAAAAATATTATAAAATGCTTACCTAACATTCCCAAATTGTCCCTTTTATAGGGTGCATTCGTGTATTCGAAAATGCATATCCCCTGGGTAATCCAAATCAATGAAAGATGTAAGTCATCACTGACTCATAAAAATAAATACAGTCTTCTTCTAATTTAGAGAGAATATCACTAAATCTCAATAATCATACAGTTGGAAGCAATCTTCTGTGGCTATCCAGCTTCCCAGTCACTGCAGGCCTTGTGTTCTCGAAACTGTCCTCCAGTCTTCAAGGACAAAAAAGCAAATCATCAACCCTGAGCCCGGCTTTTCGAGGGAATTTATTTGGTGTTATGAGTAGTCCCATTCACTGCTGCAAAGAAATAGTGTAGTTTCAAAAATTGAAAAGCTCCTTAATTAACATTTAAGAAAATAGATTACTGATCCTTAAGTACATAATGACACAAATCTACAATGATCAATTACTTAGCAGCTTTAACAAAGTTAGGAACCAATGCTCAGCCTACCTTTCCAAAGCACTAATGTATAATATTCATAAAAAAATAGCCATGGCCCTGATAATTGTCTCATCCATGGCTAATGTATGACATCTGAAAAACTAGTTCCAATATCCCAGAAAATATTGTCTAGAGGTGATAAAATAGCAAATGAAGCTATTTCTTATTTCTTCATGACTATATCTAGCAAAATGGTTACCGTTTTTCTAAGTTATTAGCGGTGCTCACAAAATTATAAGCACTGCTCTGGCTTAGATGGGGGATTTTTTACATAACGGGTTGATGTGGACTGTGAAACCATCACCATCTACAGCTGGGACTTAGGAGTTCAAGTGTTGCATTGAATTAATGTGTGGTTAAGTACAACATGAAGAAACTATGTTTGTGTCTTTTCTTTAGGGAAGAAGAACATAGATGATTTCCCTAGACACCAGGAGCAGGCTGTGACCTGTTCTCTATTCTCCTGGCTTTAGTGAACACACTCGATCACAATTTAGTTCAGTGGTTTAATAAAAATTTTACAACATAGCTTGCAATCATTTGACATCAGTCTTGGCTTTTAACGAGAAGAAAATCCCATAGAGGGAAAAAAAAAAGCTAGTTACACTAAGATACAGTTTTTTTCTAATTTGTGATTCCTAGGGCCAGAGCTCAACTGTATATCTAAACTCACAATGTTTATTTTTGTACTAAAGACCGTATTTTAAGGGAAGTCACTCTTTTTTGCTCATTTTGAGTTCCAAATAGAAGGACTTTATAACAGCAGAGTATCAGAATTTCAGAATTGCTTCTGGGTATGAAACCTTCCTCAGACTCAGAGGGACATTTACATGTTGGGCTCTGCAGAGAAATGCAAACAGCTGAACCTACTGGAAACCCCCTGGGGGGCAGGCCTTCATTAAGAGGAGATGTGTTTACTGAGGAAAACACAACTAGGTTGTGTCGAGTTCCAGTACTTTTAAAAATATTGCAGCGCCAATCGAACAGTTCCAGTGGAAGGTCAAACATTTCTATGTTTAGCCATTTGGGTTTGTGTTAATTAATAAGAAATGTTCAGTAAATATACATTCTTAATTGCAACTAAATTAAATATTCATTTGTAACATTTGCTCTAAAAACATTGATTTCTTAATGAGTATAAAATGAATAGGTCATGCTTTGAGTGCATAGGGAGCTCTTTCTAATGCATTAGCAAAAGGAGCTAAACCACCATAGTAAGTTTTGAGCTTCGTGAAGATACAGGATTGCTCGCCCTGACTGTAAATGTTCTCTGTTATTATAAATATCTTCCTAAATTTTGAATTTTTAAAACTCGGAGACTTTTTTGCTCACACTGTAAACACTAAATATCATTGTACTTCATACTCTAGATCTGAACATTCCGCTTTGTGTGTCACTGAAATAGACAAGGTTGCAATCCTTTCACCTGCATTACCCACAATCCCCTTCCTCAGTCTTGCATTTTACTCAATATTGCAAAGCCAGCCATCGTAATGTTTCTTTGAAAGCATCAACCAGTTGAGGACACATCTTAGATCAATTTCTCAAACGGGTTTCCATGATAAATAATAATATTCCAAGTCCTTTCCATGGCCTAAAATCCCACAACCTGATTTTTTTTTATCACTTTCCTGATACTCTGCTAGAGCAACTCTGTCATCCTTCGATTTGCATCGAATGTTCCAAGAGCATCCACCCCACAGGGCACCCAGAACACTGCTCATATGGCTTCCTTTATCTCAAGCCCAACGTCTCTTTTCAAACCTCACTTTTTTAGTGAAATCTTCTGTGATCATTTTAGCCATGGTAGTGTCCTGTCGTGTTTCGTGGCTGTATCCTGCTTTGTATCCCACCGAGGGCCCATTACCTCCTCGCGTGTTGAGTATTTACCCACTGTTTGCTGTGCATATCTCTCTTCTTGAATCTAACCAAAATTGGAGCCAGATTTCCTTTATTTTGAGTACAGCTATAACATAGTAGTTGGAGGAATGTCTGAAACATACTAGGTGCTAAATAAATGTTATTGGACAAATAAATGAATGGATAGACACAAAATCTACTTATGATATGACCATCAGGCCTTCTTTTGCCCACTACTTCCCCCACCTGTCATTGAATAGACCAGACACTGTGCAATCCGAGGCAGGTGACCCACTGCCAGGCAGGGCCCTGTGACAACATGTGACACAGAAAGAGCTCAGATAGTCTAGTCGTGTTCTCCCTTATGTTTGAATTTGGTCTAGCAAATATCAGGATAATGAGGCAATTTGTATTCAGGGATGAAGCTGGAAAGATACTTCGAGAGGGTGGGAGTGCAATGGGGCCCTGTGGGCTCAGGGAGGGCCAGGGTTGTAAAGAAGCAGAAATTACGAGCAGACCTGAAGAGAAGTGACAGGGCCATCAGCACAGATCACAGATGACAGAAGCACACAGGTAGAGGGAGTTGTTCATAAATGCCTCTCTTCCTGGAATCAGCTCCACACACAATTTTATTTGGTATCTATACACATTACAATGAAACAGGTTTTCTTTTTCTTTCCCTTTTCTTTTTAATTAGTTGATTCAATAAGAAGATCCCTTCCAAATTAAAAAAAAAAAAGAAGACTGTGAACCATTATTTTTGTAATTGATACCACTAATAATTATAACTGTAAAATAAAACCTTACTAGAAAGAACTTGGAATAACTCACTTTTTATCCCATGTGTTCCTCAGAACTTCTGTAGATAGAGCGCCCCATGATATGAGGACCCCAATACAGTTCAGTCTCATTCAGCGTTGGGGGCTTTGGTGTTCCAGTCAGGCATGAATTCTTGTTATTTAACTCACAAAAATGGAATCCTGTGCAAGTTGTATCCTTTTGCCTCAGTTTATTATCCTCCAACACTAGGGTTAAGGATGTCACCTCATAGTATTTGTTGATGAGAAGGTACATGTGTGACACGCGGTGTCTTCTCCAAAAAGCACAAGTATAGATGTGTTCTCTCTCTCTCTCTCTCTCTCTCTCTCTGTTGGTGTGTGATGTATAATAATTTAACATGCACTATCCCTTAAGATTAAAAAAGTCAAATTAAGACACATTAAACTATCTAGAAGTGACTTCGCGGCAGAAACAAATGCTGCATTTCTGGATACAAGATCATTCTGATTCTTCTTTTACATTTTTTAAATTTCAGGTTATGTGAGGGTACAAACAACTAGGTTACAATGTTTGCATTTGTTACCTAGAGTCCCTCTTCTAGTTGTGTCCCACACCCAAGAGGTGTGCCGTGTGTCCTTACACTGTGCCCATTAAGTGGAAGCACAAAAATCCCCCTCCCTCTGCTCTCATTCCCCCTCCCCCAGCTTGAATTGAATGGAGTTTTTTCTCTTACATGATTCTTCATTAAAACTTACACCCCATCTTCTCTATAATCTCAGGTCTCTGGCCTGTTCATCAGCAGTTTCCTTTCCACCACTGAGTATTAGGTGGGTTTCTCTTGAGAGAGAGAGTTACGTGTGTGCTTAGGGCCTTAGGGTGGGATACATACAGTATTATGGCAGGACATTCATGCCTTTGTTTTGTTGTTTTTAATTAGTGAGGGTTTCCTAAAATAGTTTAAATAATTTGGTCAGTTTGCTTAGGCTGCCATAACCAAATACAAGAGGTGGGGTGGTTTAAACAACAGATGTTTATTACAGAGACCGAGAAGTCAAGGTGATGGTGGACACAGGTCCTGGTGAGGGTCCTGACCTTCAGTGTCCACCTTCTTGTTGTCCCCACATGTGGAGAGAGAGGTCTCTAGTTTTCCTTCCTCTTTATATCAGAACACCAGTCCTATTGGATCCGGGGCTCACTTTTATGACCTAACTTAACATTTTATTACCTCCTCACAGACACTATCTCTAAATATAGTCATGTCTGCGGTTAGGACCACAACGTAGGAATTTGGAGAGGGGGAGACAGAAAGGGCCACCTCCTGAAACCCCTGTAAGTAAAGAGGGGACAGAGACTGTGACAATGTTGCAGGCTTTCCTTAGGACTTGGATTTCTTTTCATAGTTCCCAGAACCATCTTCTCTTTGGAATTGAGTCAGACTTGGCTAAAACACATGTGCCTGCACACACACACACACACACACACACACACACACACACACACTTGCTTTGTACATTAGACTTCTCTGTTATTTTTAAAACTACTGTTTGCCTAAAAGAGATGAAAGAATAATTATGTTGTGCAGAGTAGTACCAGATTTAAATAAAGAAAGCAGGAAGGAAGGAAAATAAGAATTATTGTTTTCAGTTGTTTCACTCTTAATTATCTGTCAAAGACTGTGAACAGCATGGAGGAGTTTTACCTGACTGGTAACAGAATTAAATTGTAAACATTCTTGGAATGATGAGGTTGCCCCTGCCCACTCACAGTCCATATATTCAGTCATTCATTTATTTAAGACTTTGGGCAAAGTGAAGAAAATGTAGAATCTTATTTGAACTACACTGGAGAAAAGTGCAATGTCTCAAAGTTCTTAATTACAAATTAACAGATGTATCTATTAATTCCAAGTAATTAAATATGAACTTCAGTAGTTCTAAGATGGGAGTAATACGCAGAAGTTGATAAAAAGTGTTATACCCTGAAACAGACGGGAGAGAAGACCATGGGGCAGCCACAGAAAGGTGAAGGGTGATAGAAAAACTCCAAAGTACAAAATAGCGAAGGGGCCAATCAAATGCCAAGTTTCACTTATATTCCCTTTACTCAAAATGTCTTCTTTCTTAATTCAACCAGCTCATTCCTTCTTCCCTTCCATTTTTAGTTGGAAGGTCATCTCCCACAAGAAGTCCTCCCGAACCACTGCAGACTGTACTTCTCACATCTCAACATGGCTGCTACCCCTGGCTCATTACTCTTACTGTTTGGTGTTATGGGCATATTAACTTTTATGAAATTATCACCATGTCACTAAATTCAAGTGTATTATAAACTGATTTTCTTTAGTTCCTAGTGATAATATAATAGCTCTATGTAATATATTATTTATTACTCCCAATTTCATCTTCTGATTAATACCATTGACCAGATCAAAATCTCTATATTGTGCTACATGGTCGTGGTGAACAGAGATCATTTTTTTACTATAAAGAGAGCTTTAACATTTTTATTTCAAACTTTTTATTAACAAAGAAACATTCTAATACTATTAAATCCGATCTTCAATCTACAGATGAGTCATTAAGGTTATTTATTTGGGCCTGTGTTAAATTGAGAGAATGATTTTTGTTGACTTAGTATTTGCATCTTTGAATCAAATGCTTTTTGGTAATGTTGAATCATATCTAAGACTAGTTGTTAGTGTTTCTATTTGAACTTTTTATTATGCACATATAGGAACTCAGTATAGCTTTTTCTGTTTTAATTAAATTATTACCAAGTTTGGCCTGATGATACTAACTTCATATAATGAATGTGTTAATCTCACACGGTTTTCAGGAAGCAGAACGTATTTTTCCTGTAATGTGGAAAGATTTTACCAGTGAACACGAAAAATAATGTCGTGGCTTTTAATGAAGACTTTTCATACTTTTGACAATTATTCCCACGTTGTTTTCTATTACTTTTAATAATTATATTTTAATAATTTTAGGTTGAAATTTTTAGAAGACTATCTCATTTGAAATGTGTAATATTAATATTAATTAATTTATATAATCACAGCATTTATTATCAATTTTTACATCATTTTCTCTTACTTTGTGTGGTAACTTTCTTTGTTTTCTTTTTCTTTTTTCTAGTACCAAATCCTACACTGGCCAATCCTTGTGTTTTATAATTTTCGAATATCAGTTAAATTTTTTATGGACTTATTTGGCTGGAAAATCCTCACAAATTCCCTTAAGCTAAGCATTTGCCTTTTCAATATTAAATCATTCCATTCTTCCAGATGTCAACTTATATTGAGAGACAGTATAGCATGCTAGTTAACCAAATGGGTTCTCGAGCCCAGCTTTCTGGTATGAATTTCAGATTTACCACTTACCAAATGTACGAAGCTGAGCAAAGTGAACTGTGTGTTTCTATCTCATCTGAAAAATCAGGATAATACAGTATCGACTTCACAGATTGGTGTTGAAGATTAAATGCATTGATTCCCATAAGCATTTAGAGGACTGCCTGGCTCAGAGCAAGAACTCAATGAATATAAAGCCATTTTATTGATTTTGGTTCCACTTGATGGCATAACAATGATACAAGTCAACGTGGTATGTAAAGGAGTTATTAAGCTGACTCCTTCTGCTGCCTGTTTTATTTTCAGGAAAGAAAAGTGTTCAGGAATCCAGTCTGAAGGAAATAAACTCTCTGGTTATTTGTTTCAATAACTGGTTTATGGCCCATCATCATCTCTCGGAGCGACGGCTCCTCAGCGTTTCTCTGCACATGCAGACCCAGTTCCCAGCCACGTGAGAACACTTGCAGCCAGAGGAGTCTGTGCATAATCGAAAGTACTAGAGAACCTTATACACCTTCACCATGGGCAACTAGGGGACCAGTATAAACCATCATTTGTAGAAAATGAAGCAGAGCTTTAAGAGACTATAATAGCACCGTATGTCTTTAAAATCAGGCACATGCTGTGGAGTTTATGAGATTTAACTAGATGCTTACGCCTTCTGTAATCCTGCAGTAAAACCTTCAGAAAATAAGCGATGTCATCTAGATGCCAGGCAGAACGCCATCCTGTTTTATGATTTGCAAAGGTAGTTACTTAGTCCTGTAAGTGCTTTCAGGTTTTAACGATGATGAGATCTCTGCAGACTACATCAAACTGCAGAATGAAGGACATTTTTCTTTAGCTGCAAGGCTGTGCAGTAACATGACACCTTGATGTTTCTAGAATGGGTTTCTAAGGCTTACCCAGGACGCTGGCCACAGGTAATTTCTGCTTCTCACCCTCAAATCACTTCGATTCTCATATTTTACCTGCAGTGTTCCCTGTTTCATTTCCTTCATAAGTATCATTTGTACTTGAGAGATGATTAAGGCTTCACTTAATCTGTGTCTTAATAATTTTTTTTTGTTTTGAAATGGAGCCTCACTATGTCGCCTTTGGCAGAGTGCTATGGCATCACAGCGCATAGAAACCTCAAACTCTTAGGATTAAGCAATTCTCTTGCCTCAGTCTCTGAAGTAGCTGGGGCTACAGGTGCCCACCACAGCACTCGGCTATTTTTTGGTTGTAGTTCTCATTGTTTGGCAGGCCCGGGCTGGATTCGAACCTGCCATCTCTGGTGTATGTGGCTGGTGCCCTAGCCACTGAGCTACAGGCACTGAGCCTCTGTCTTAAGTTTTTAAAAATGTAAACTAAATGAAGTATATTCTATGTGCTAATTTAGAGCCTTGAAAAACGAAAATACTTTTCAATGCAATGACTTTCTCTAAGAATTAGGAAAAGAAGTATGTAGTCAGGAGAGATATTTTTTGGAAAGCATATTCTGAGAAAGGTAAGAAATGAATTCATAGTGTATTTATAAGGATATTTTATTTATGATTTTATTTTTAAAGTAATCAACAAAAGGGGGAAATTCAAGAAGCGTTTCTCTCTTAGATACTTTTTTAGGGAAAGAGAATCTGATGACTAAAGCATCTGTCAATTAATCTGCCAGTCCTCAGTGGAACCTGAAATTGGTATGCACAGAAAGTGTCAGAATAAACTAATTATACTTTTTGCATTATGAGTAAACTATTACTATTGATTTTTTGGCATTTTGTGCTTTTTTTCAGTGTTTTAAAAAGCTATAACTACTATATTATCAGGTAACCTCTGAAAAATACAACCCCACTCTAAAGAAAATTTAAAGTGGTTATAATTTTCCTACAGTTGGTTTTATTTTAGATGGAAAATGTCCCAGGGCTTATTCAATCTCCTCTCAATCACTCCCTTTCCTTTTGATTCCTGTGTAAGTAGGAGGGCTAGAAATTATTTTACCCCTTGGTTAGAAAGAGATACCCTCAATATTCAAGTTTGTATATATAAAGGCTGTGCTGAGAATTCTCAGAATCACTGTAGAAATAACAGATAAAATGCAAAATGTCAGGAAAATCATGACTTTTCTTATTGAAAACTAACCTGGTAAATAGAAACCAAGGTTTAAAAGCATGTGTCTGAAAACCCACTCTCCCTTAGTAGTGAATGTTGTTTTATTTTTGTTTTAGATTTTTACCACTGAAAGGGCAAGTCAGTCTGTTAATGAACCTTGGGAGAGATACTCCCAAATTCTATGCTGTGTCCTCTGTTCAACATCACCTTCTAAAGACGAGTAGGACATTGTCCATGTCTTTAAGGAAGTTTTAGTCAACAGCGGCAGTAACTAAGGCAATAAAAATTATTAGGATAATTTAAAATCTGTGAAGATAAATTAAGTGATAATTTAAATCTGTATTCTAACTTTGTAATGTTTCAAAAAGTCTCCAGATGATCCAAAAGGAAGCAATTCTTTCAGAAGCAAAAATGTGTCTTTCTTTTATCCAAATAATAAATTTACCTCCAAAACACTTTCTTCTTATTTTCAACTTTTCATAATTTTGAAAACAACAAATCAGTAAAAACAGTATTAGCAGCCTTGAAGTGAGGTCTTGTTTAACTTTGTGATAGGTGGTCTTGTGCACATTTTTCTCCTAATTCCCCGGACCAAAAAAAAAAAAAAAAAGTTAGAAACAGTATAAATGTGGAGCAGAGTATGAAAGTTCTTGACCTTGGGACCAATTAAGCAACAGAGCTGGGTCTAACCTCACTCTTTATGATTCCAGAGCATCTGCTTTGAGCCAGTACACCTTAACTCCTCAGGAGTGAAACATTTAAGCTAAAAATATTACTTTGCATCCTAAATTCCCTTACCTCTAAATTTTCTGTCTTCTTAAATTGAAAGAAACTGGGAGATTTCTGATATCTTTGAATTCTAATGGTTGTTGTAGTTTCAATAGAAAGACGTGTAAATTTTTATCTCCTTTTCAATAGTAAAAATTCTGACATCACATTTCCTTACACTTCATGGTATAGTTTATACTACCTTTTTAAAATTTTGAATACTTTTCCATCTCTTTATATTTTGAAGGTTGATTTTTTCAGAAGATGTAAGGGGGGATGTGAAAGGAAAGTCAATGGTAGATGAAGTTAAAAAATAATGCGGCAACTTACCTGGTGGTTATTAGCCTTCATCACTAGTTGTTATGGGCCATTGCCTTCACTGTACATTTTGAAAATTCATTAAAACAGAACTGAGTTTCAATGAAAAAAAAAATGTGAAGTGTTATTTTTAAACAATCTTAGGAAAATACTTGGTACACATTTACAAATTGTCCAAAGTGCCAGAGAAAACTACCTGTTCCTTCCACTCACAACGGGACTACTTTCAACACACAATACGAGCTAGGCAAGACAGCTGTAACCTGGAAAATTTTAGCAGTTTGTGATTGAAATTTAACAATTACTGCCCTGTACTGCTGCTGGAACAATGTGGAAGAATCATTTAGCATGTAATTGTGAAGTCATGTGTATTTCGAAAGGAAAGTGGCATCATAAAATACTAGCCTAACGATAAGGAGCTTAGAAAAGGGTCACAAAGATTTTTAAGCATCATCTCCTTAGAAGTCTCCCCCATTCTATAAAAGTGAGCATCCTACATGTCAGAAAATAATAATAATAATACCTAAATTACATCCAGAAAGATTCCATGGGAATTTGCTCTTGGCTTTTATTCATAAATCTAGTAACTATTCAAGTGAATCATCCTAGGCAGAGAAATTCAGTCTCTAACCCTCACCCATCACAACTCCACTCTTCTTATATTGGACTCACCGTAGCTGTCTGACTTCCTACGTCTCACCACTCCCGCTCAATCTGCCCCTGACGGTCTCTCCCTGCCTCACACTGCAGGTGCACCTGTTAGGCAGTTTGCCAACATCTCCATCAACATATCCAATTATTTGAAGGTAATAAAAT
Source organism: Loris lydekkerianus (assembly GCA_963574355.1). Lineage (NCBI taxonomy): Eukaryota > Metazoa > Chordata > Mammalia > Primates > Lorisidae > Loris > Loris lydekkerianus. The sequence goes on from CAUYPK010015312.1 coordinate 40,679, forward strand.
AAAACAAAAGTTGAGTGCACATTATCAACAATGAACAATTTCCCCTTTCTTCTTAACCACTTTCTCTCCAACAGATTCATCAAACCCACAGAACAGCTGATCTAATAATGGTGCTGTTGTTTTCACCTTATACTCCTACCGGCCCCTCCTCTTATTTCTCAGGATTGCTTTTCTGTGGGCATTCTTCGTCTCTTGCTGGAATACCACCTTTGTGGCTTGAACAGCTCTTCTGCCTGCATCTTTCTCTTCCTCTTGCCCTACCTCCTCTTTATTCATCTTTCTAAAATTCAAATCCAATCAGGTCATTTCTTTGTTTAAAACTGTCATTAACTCCCTGGAGACTTTAGGATTCTATAGCACTGATTTAGGTGCTTAAAAAATAAAATAAACTCTTTTCCACCAGAGAGCTATCCATTACACTACTTCAGTTGTTTTGTGAAATTTGGTTTATATTCTACCAATGAATGTGTGAATTGCCCAAGGAACCCATTCAATTGAGTATTGCACAATTATATTATTCATGAGTTATCGTTTATAGACATTATAAAAGAAGTATCCACAGGGAAATAATATGATGAATTTTTCTAAAAGAGAAAAATATTAGAAGTCATAAATATAAAACGTTGTTAGGAACTTTAGCAACAGAACATGGAAAATTAAGGTGCAACCCAAGGGTTAGAATACTGGTGGGTGAAGGGCTTAGGTTGATATTTGATACCTTTATACATTTCAAATTATTATAATTATTTTTATTTCTTTTGTGATGCTCAAATTGACTGAAATCTCCTTGAAGACAAAGGTTATATCCTATTTCTCTCTGAAAGGTAACATTGTGTAATGGAAAGAGGTTGGTATTTGTAACCAGGCAAATTTGATGTTGAAAATAGGCTGGTTATTCATTTGATGTAAAAGACTTTGAAAGTTACTTAATTACCTCAATCAGTTTTCTCTTTAGAATGGAGATGGTAATTGCTAAAAGATTTGTGTGAAGACTAATGAAATAAATTATGTCAAGTTCCTGGCACAGAGACTGCCTATAAAGTACAATCATTGAATTGGTTGTATGTGTCTGTGTGTGTGTTTAGTAAGTACTGGATAAATAACTATCCAGTTGGACTTTTTTTTTTTAACTATATTATTTAGTTAAGCTATTTACCATTTAGCAATGCACTAAGGATCTAGGAGTGAAAGGAAAGATGTGTGATTTTTAAAAGTCACAAAAATTATTAAAAGGATAAAAGATGAAAAGAGTCAAGATAACTAAGGATTATGGGTTTGTCAAAATACTACTCACTAAACAGATTTTCTCTTACACCTTTTGAAAATTAAAAGTAAATCATCACTGCCATTCAACTTACACGTACAGCCTCAGATGTATCTGTTTTATCTTTTTTTTTTTTTTGAGACAGAACCTCAAGTTGTCACCCTGGGTAGAGTGCCGTGGCTTCACAGCTCACAGCAACCTCAAACTCTTGGGCTTAAGTGATTCTCTTGCCTTAGCCTACCAAGTAGCTGGGACTATAGGTGCCCGCCACAACACCCAGCTATTTTTTGCTGTTGTCATTGTTTAGCTGGCCTGGACTGGATTTGTACCCACCTTCCTTGGTGTATGTGGCCAACGCCGTAACCATTGTGCTATGGGCACTGAGCCTTAACTTCTGACTTCTGAACTTTTGGTAATATTTTCATAGTAAGTTCTTTAACAAATTTGAGAGGAAGTGATCTCACAAACTTAATTACAAAAGCAGTTATCATTTTTCAAAATAAGTTTTTTTACTGAAATTTAGCATGTGTGACATATATCCTTTTAAAACAAAATTATGATTCCTCCACACCATAAAGACAGACATGAGTACTCAAAGTGATACCAATTTTAGCAAAATTTGAAACTCATCTTGAATATCTTTTTTAGCAATTATAATTTAATATTTCTTAATAAAGGGATAAAGAAATGGGGATAAAGTAATTAAAGAAAGTCATACTATAAGAAGTATTGCATTTTGGGAAAATTCATGAATCTTGAATATCCTTCAAAATAAATGAATTCAATGAAATTTAAGGGTATCAATGCATATTTTTCACATCATTCTGATACAGTATAGCACTTGATTCTTTACTACAACAGCGGGAGATATTACAGCTGCAGATATTAAAATTAGTATTCTGTCTCTCACTTAGATGACATGTTGCTTAGCTAAACCATTTCTATGCGACTGCTGATAAATGTCCCAACAACAAAAAAAATCAGTACATCTTTATAATAAAGAAATTCAAACATCACTAGTTTATTTTGGTGTTTTTATGTCACTGAGCATAGATATAAAATGTAATTATAAATTATTTTATATGCAGGGTTGGTAAAACTCTCCTTTGAACTTCGTTTTATAATAACTTTTGATTAAATGTGGCTCTTCAACATGATCTTTTGTGTCCACAATTGCCCCCAAAGTGTCAAAACTGGAGAACTTTTAAAAACATAATGACATTCAGAATAAGAGCAGTCAGTATCATGTCATTTCTAATAACTTGTGAACAATATTTCAGTTGTGTATCGTTAATTTGTTTTCTTGCTTTAACTTTTTTTCATGAGGTCAATGGACAAAAAAAAACTCGGCCAGTGGCCTTGGACAGGTATAATTTAGATTAGTAATCACTGTCTTTTTAAGTAAATCTTAAATATTACTGGAGCTTGATTAATAAACTGTTTTTGTTTTAAATTCTGACAGTTTATTTTTCTTCCTCATAGCAGCTTGTTTATGAAGAAGTCCATGAGGTGAATGAAATTCATTTATTTTTATTATTGTAGAATAATTGCAGTTATTGAAACATGATATGGTAGAAGCTTTATTCTGCTATCTTATTAGAAAATATTTCTACTTATTGAAAATTGGTAATGTTATCTGCGTCATCCATGACACTCTTACAGATTAAATTGTGTCTCCATTTAAATTTATATGTTGAAACTCTGATCCCCCCTGTGAATATATTTTGCAAAAAGCATTAAGAAGACAATGGGGTTAAATGAGTTTATCAGGGTGGGGACATAATTTAATAGGATTGGCTCTTACACAAAGTGATACTGGGATGGTCAGACCCAGAGGAAAGGCTGTATGAGGACTCAGAGAAGAGGGGGCCATCTATAAACCGAGGAGGCCAGGCTTTATTGTAACCCAAGCCTGCAACCCTACGAACTTGGACTTCTAGCTTCAAGAACTATGAGAAACAACTTTCTTTTGTTTAAGCTACCTAGTCTGTGGCATTTTGTAATGACAGCCCTAGCAGCCTAATATAGATGCCACAGGTATTTTACCTACCAGGTAGAACAAAATAAACCATATATGTAAAAGTAAAATAAAAGAAGCAAGTCAAAATATGTTGTTAATTATAGTGAGTGTATATTAATGAAGGTATCCTATTCATGTTAGAGGATTTAAATTGGATTAGATGAAAATTCAGCTCTATGCTATTTATAAAAGGCATATCTAAAATGCAGTACTGAAAGTTGTTTTTCTATTAGTATTAGATCATAGCTGTGTACAGTAATACGAGCATGGGGCACCATATACAGTTTTATAAACAGTTTGACACATTTTCATCACACTGGTTAACAGAGCCTTCCTGGCATTTTCTTAGTTATCATGTTAAGACAATCATATTCTGCATTCACTAAGTTTCACACGTACCCTTGTAAGATGCACCGCAGGTGTAATCCCACCAATCACCCTCCCTCTGCCCAACCTCCCTCAACCCTCTCTTCCCTCTCCCCCTTCTCCATATTCTTGGGTTGTAACTGGGATTTAGCTTTCATATGAAAGCCATAAATTAGTTTCATAGTAGGGCTGAGTACATTGGATACCTTTTCTTCCATTCTTGAGATACTTTACTAAGAAGAATATGTTCCAGGTCCATCCATATAAACATGAAAGAGGAAAAGTCTGCATCTTTCTTTAAGGCTGCATAATATTTCATGGTGTACATGTACCACGATTTATTGATCCATTGCTGGGAATGAAAATTAATACATTCCTTTTGGAAAGATGTTTGGAGAACACTTAGAGATCAAAAAATAGATCTGCCATTTAATCCTATAATTACTCTATTAGGTATATACCCAGAAGACCAAAAATTACATTATAACAAAGATATTTGTACCAGAATGTTTATTGCAGCCCAATTCACAATTGCTAAGTCATGAAAGTTTTAAAGGTCTAGAAAATATGTCATGGAAATGCTAACCAAGGTGCTACTATATTTCTGTTAGTATTAGAATCGGGCTGTTTACATTCAAATGTAAAT
>CAUYPK010015313.1:0-67878 GCA_963574355.1 Loris lydekkerianus
AATTGTGAATTGGGCTGCAATAAACATTCTGGTGCAAATATCTTTGTTATAAAGTGATTTTTGATCTTCTGGATATATACCTAGTAGAGGAATTGAAAGATAGAATGGCAGGTCTATTTTTACATCCCTTAAGTGATCTCCAAACATCTTTCCAAAAGGAACATATTAGTTTGCATTCTCACCAACAGTGCAGAAGTGTTCCTTTTTCTACACATCCATGTGAAAAATAATATTTACATGGATGGAGCAAGAACATATTCTTTTTAGCAAAGTATCTCAGGAATGGAAGAAAAAGTATCCAGAGTACTGAGCCCTACTATGAAACCAATTTATAGCTTTCATATGAAAGCTATAACCCAACTATAGCCCAAGAAGAAGGGGAAAGAAGAGAGGAAGGGGAGGGGGAAAGATGGGTGGAGGGAGGGCAATTTGTGGGACCACACCTAGGGTGCATTTTACAAGGGTACGTGTTAAATTTACTAAGTGTAGAGTATAAATGTCTGAACACAATCACTAACAAAATGCAGTGAAGACTATGTTAACCAGTCTGATGAAAATACTTCAAATGGTATATAAAACTAGCACATTGTACCCATGATTGCATTAATGTACATAGCTACGATTTAATTAAAAAATATTATTTTTCTGCCATAGATTACAAGATTTTTTAATATATAATATAATATAATATAATATAATATAATATAATATAATATAATATAATATAATATATAAATATATGATATAATATGATATAATATAATATATATTATATAAATATATGATATAATACTATATATTATATAAATATAAATATAAAATATAATATTATATTATATATTAGATATAAATATATCTAACTTACCTGTTCCTGCACCCAACTTTCTATCTCTCCTGGCAAATAATTAATGCATAACATGTAAATGACACACAATATCTGTTAAAATAAATGAATTTCATGTACGCCTGAATAAACAAATAAATGAATGTATTCAATGAAGAATTTGGTATTCTACTCCTCCAATATTTATTAAGTGTTCAAGAGATTTATCTTAGAAGCTTTAATAGATGCCAAATAGTACAGGACAAGTACTTTGAGTGATACCTTAAAATTGTTTTTTGTCTCTCAGCCCATTTCTTCCCCTTCTCCTGGCATTGGCCTCTCCCCCACCTCCTCTAACCTTTGCAGAACTGCTCATCTCCATTTCTTCGTATCCTGTCCCTGGCCACAAGGGTAGGCATGTGTCTCTGCAAAGGAAATCAGATTTGAATCTTGATCTGGGGTACACAGAAGTAAAGCAACTGAGCCCCAAGCACGGGGTGACGGCCCTGAAGCTGCTCCTTAAATCCTTAGCAGGTCCCTGGGGCTGCCTCGTTCCTGCCCTTCCTGGGCCTGGTTGTCATGGGTTTCTTTAATTCTCTGAGCTACCCTAGTTACTAATGCTTGCAATAAGTCCACCCTGTTGGTACTGTGTAGTAAAATGAGGTTTAATTTATTCATAAAACAACACATATACATGAAATTCAGTAAATATAAAAATGCACACATAAGGCCAGAAGCAGTGAGAGTTAAAGGCATAGCTGTAATCCTAGCACTCTGCGTGGCTAAGGCAGGTACACTGCCTGAGCTCACGAGTTCCAGACCAGCCTCAGCCAGGGTGAGACCCTGTCTCTACTAAACACCCCACAGTAAGGACCCTATTGTAAAGAGAAAAATTAGCTGAGCGTTGTAGCAGGCTCCTGTAGTCCCAGTTACTTGGGAGGCTGAGGCAAGAGGATTGCTTGAGCCCAAGAGTTTGAGGTTGTTATGTGCTATGCTGCCACAGCACTCTACCCAGGGCAACAGAGTGAGACGGTCTCAACAAAAGAACAAAACAAACAAAAAAATCATACAACTATGTATGATGTTACGTGTCAAATGAATTTTTTGAAAATTGTTATTCCACTGAAGTATATTTTACAAAAGAAATTAAAATAATCAGATTCTCTCTCTTTCATTGCCAAGGTCCAATTATACCAAGTAGTTAATTGCTCCCTTGCTCAATAGGTTCCTTAACTTGGGGTATTAATACCCAAAGGAAGACCAAGCTTATTTAAAATCTCTTGTGTTTGGGAATTATTGCAGTTCCTGAAGTGAGACAGGAAATTACTATAGGAAGCTAATGCACATTTAAATTTGTGGCATTCTATTTGAAAGTGACTAGAAAAGAGAAGAATTCAGGATTTGGAGTGAAGACCGCAGCCCATGGGGATTTAGACTGGGGAGGCCCCTTCCTTCTGCTTGGGCAGGAAGGGAAAACAACAGTCGCTCGCATCAGGAAGTTATGTGCCTGGTTTGCCATGTAAGTGCCCAAAGTTCGACCTTCACTTTTTCCCTGGACTCTCATTTCTCTCCTTCTCACAATCACCAGGAAAAACAACAACAACAAAACAAAACACAGTGTAGAGACCGATTGATACATACACAGATAAATAGACAAAGAGAGAGTGGGTGTTAGGTACTAGAATAAATGCTTTAAATGGAGCTATAATTTAAAGATCTCACTGTGTTGGAAAAGATCAAATTTATACAAAAGTAGGTCAGATTTTTTAAAAATATGAAGCTTGGACAGGAGTCTTTACTACTCCCACCCCTGTACTTTCTCTTGCCACAAAATTAGAGTGGGGTCCAGCTTGGATCTGGTTAGGCCATCACAGACTTTGGAGATTGCAGTTATTCGTGTAGACTAAATTCTGATGACTCTAGAGGATAAGAGCCCTGTCATTTTCTACTCTTGAACAGCTATCTAGACCCTCCTTTTGGCTAGATCATTGACCCTCATGCCAAAGAAGACAATGTGGGATGCTTTATACAGTAGAACTTCTGTAAGTTGACCACCCAAGAGACTGTAACAAACTGGTCAACAAACGGAGGTGGTCAACATAAGGAACTAGGCCTACTGTACTGACATGTCCGTGTGGTGCATGTCCACTCTGTGAAAGTTAGGTCAACTTAAGGTGGTCAATGTGACGAGGAGGTCAACTATGGGGGTTCTACTGTATTTTGTATGTGTGTTTTACATAATCATAAATGACTTCTGGAGAGTTCATATAACCAGTTTGTCTTAGACCAGTGGTTCTCAACTTGTGGATCGCGACCCCTTTGTAACAATGAAAATACATTGCAGCATTATGAAGGTTGAGAACCACTGTCTTGGAGGAATATAAGAAATTTGGAAGAGACTTCATTTGTTATGCAGACAATGTTATGCTTGTCTTTTTAGAATCACAAAGCAGCATTTGAAATCAATGCAATTTACTAGTGAATACATGTAAGAAGGTGGGGGACTAGTTGTGTGAGGTTTCTTGGGGAGATGATTAATGAGGGGCATTTGCAATTAGAACTTGCTCTGCAGAAAACTCCAGAACAAGATGAAGCAGGCAGATCAAGATAATTCTACCAGGAAGCACCATTTTACAAATGTCCAGGTCTTTTGCTCTTTTTCCATTTCACTGACCTCACCACAGATAATTTACATCCAGAGTAAATTTAGCCGCACATATCTTTTCACAGACATCCAAGAATTGCTTCTTCCATAAACATGAGAAATCGCACAACAGTGACTGATTTCCTCCTGCTGGGAATCCCTGAGACCGAAGGCCTGGAGATGGCCCTTCTGTTCCTCTTCTCCTGTTTGTATGTGTCCACCCTCCTGGGAAATGTGCTCATCCTTACGACTATCGTCTCCTCCTCTCGGCTTCACAGGCCTATGTATTTCTTCCTGGGAAACCTCTCTGTCTTTGACCTGGGTTTCTCTTCGACAACCATTCCCAAGATGTTGTTCTACCTTTCAGGAAACAGCCGTGCCATCTCCTATGCGGGCTGCTTGTCCCAACTCTTTTTCTACCATTTCCTGGGCTGTACTGAGGGTTTCCTCTACACAGTGATGGCCTGGGACCGCTTTGTCGCCATATGTTTCCCTCTGAGGTACACGGTCATCATGAACCACAGGGTGTGCTGTGTCTTGGCCATAGGGACCTGGATGAGTGGCTGTGTCCACGCCATTGTCCTAACTTCCCTCACTTTCCGGTTACCCTATTGCGGCTCTAACAAGGTGGGCTATTACTTCTGTGATATCCCGGCCCTGTTGCCTCTAGCCTGTGAGGACACGTCTTTAGTGCAGAGGGTAGGTTTTATAAATGTTGGTCTTTTGTCTCTCCTTTGCTTTTTTCTCATTCTTGTTTCCTATGCTTGCATTGGGATCGCCATATCAAAAATTCACTCAGCAGAGGGCAGGCAACAGGCCTTCTCTACCTGCAGTGCTCATCTCACTGCCATTCTTTGTGTTTATGGGCCAGTAATCATCATCTATTTACAACCCCATCCCAGCCCCTTGCTTGGTGCTATCATTCAGATATTGAATAATCTTGTAACCCCAATGTTGAACCCACTGATCTACAGCCTGAGGAACAAGGATGTGAAGTCAGCCCTGAGGAATGCATTTCCCAAGAAAAGCTTCACTCGGAGACATACGTGAGAAAATCTAAAGCTTTGCTGAACAAAGTTTGAGTCTCCATTTCTTAAGGAAAAATCTTAGGCGGTGCCTGGGGCTCAAAGGAGTAGGGTGTCAGCCCCATATACCAGAGGTGGGGGGTTAAAACCCGGCCCTGGTCAGAAACTGCAAAAAAATAAAAAATAAAATAAATAATAATAATAGTAAATAACAAATAGGGTGGCGCCTATGGCTCAAAGGAGTGGGGCACTGGCCCCATGTACCAGAGGTCCTGGATTCAGATCCAGACCCAGCCAAAAACTGCAATAAATAAATAAATAAATAAGAAAAAAGAAAAAGAAAAATTCTTCTCGTGGGACCACATCTATGGAGCATATTGCAAGGGCACAAGTCAAATCTATCGAGTATTGAACACAAATGTCTTAACACTGTGATTAAGTAAATGAGGTGAAAGCTATGTTAATTAGCAGGATGGAAGCACTCCAATTTGTACAGATAATCAACACATTGAATCCCACAAAGGCATAAATGTATTCATGATCTATGGATATATGACTTAATAAAAAAATAATTATAGGAGGAAAAAAAAAAAAGAAAAATTCTTCTCTGCAGATTTCAAGTCATATTGAAATGAAATGTCTTCCAAATCAATCTACCATTTCACCTTGCTGTTTTAAAATATGCCTGGTTTTAACAGGTGCCCGGGCTTTAAAATGAATCTTCACAGAATCACTTGGCAGACGTTACGCTGACTCTTAAGCTGTGTGGATTCTCTTCTAGTGTTGCGAGTTCCCCCAAGGTCCCCCTAGCCCTGCAAAAAAAAGTCTTAGTTTTTTAAACCTTTGAAAGAGTGAATAGAATACATTTTCTTTTTCAGGGTCTGAACAGTAAAAATGCATTCATCTATATTTACAAGGAACAGAGAAGGAAAGAAAAAAATATTCAAGAAATCCTACCTTATCACAGAATATAATCTGTTTTCTTCCAATCAATAACAAAGCTTGAAGTAATTTAAGTAATGTTTACCATAAGATCTTTATAATATGCAGTCTTGTGTTATTTTAAGATTTTGCTAATATACAGGTTCCTTTGGTGTCTAGATATCTCTATATTTAGATTCCTGGAAGGCTATATATACATTTGGGTTTGTTTGTTGGTTTCCAAGATAAAAATTTTTAGAAGAATTGTTGGTTTATAACTGTGTCTATCACTGAAATCCCATGTTAGAATTTTCTTTTAAATTCAGGTTACAATAATAAATTTTCCTCCCCATGGGAAAGTGTACGTTTCTTCCTTTCTCCTGATAAGATCCATCGGACATCTATACATCTTATTTTGCTTCCTCTAATCTCTATGTTCCATAACATTGAGGAAAAATAGAGAATTTTTTTTGTATAGGAATGAAGTTATATTTTATAATGAACTTATTCTCCTTGCTCTCGTTATGATTTTGTTTTTTTCTTTCATTCTATATTTTATCTGCTAGTTAATTATGACTTTCCTTGTAAGCTGCATTAAGTCCTTTTGGGAAAGAAATAGAAATTATTTGGGATAAATAATACACAGAGAGAATGAAATGGAGGATAAATAATACACAGAAATAAATAAAAAAAAAAAAAGGAGACAGAGAAGAGAGAGGCAGAGAGAGACCGAGGGAAGGAGGGAGGGAAAGAGGGAGGGAGGAAGAAGATAAGAGTAAACAAGCTACCTATACTTTCTAAGTAAAATAACAATTGATAATGGAATAATTATTACCTTCCTTCAATTCTTATCTATCAAGCTAAACTATAGCTTTCACATGAAGGCTATAACCCAACTATACCATAAGACTATGAGGAAAGGACCAAGGAAGGGGAAGGGAGGGGGGAGGTTTGCGTGGAGGGAGGGTGATGGGTTGGGCCACATCTATGGTGCATATTTTTATCTATAATTAAAAAAAAAAAATTCTTATCTATCAACACAGATGACTGAACATCAGTTCTCTAAGAGGAAACTGTAAGCCGTCATGCTGAGTGTGCAGTGAGCTAGGAGAAAATATTAAACGGGTTTCAGTGACAGTTCACACTAGTGACCACTGCTTTCTTATACATGGTGTCCAAAAGTTGTTCCCAAAGTTGCCATACACAGAGACTATGGAAAATTGTACCTCACTGTGCCTTTATTTAAAAAATATTTATTACAAAAATTTATAAGAAGTGACCAAAACATAGAGAATATTTTTGTAAATATTTTATAAAAATTTGTAATGAATGTTTTGTAAAAAAGGTACATTTAGGCTGGGCACCTGTAGCTCAGTGGCTAGGGTGCCAGCCACATACACCGGAGCTGGCGGGTTCGAACCCAGCCCAGGCCTGCCAAACAACAATGACAACTCCAACCAAAAATAGCTGGGTGTTGTGGTAGGCAAGTGTAGTCCCAGTTACTTGGGAGGCTGAGGCAAGAGAATCAATTAAGCCAAAGAGCTTGAGGTTGCTGTGAGCTGTGATGCCACTGCACTCTACCCAGGCAACATAGTGAGACACTGGCTCAAAAAAAAAAAAAGGGTACATTTAGCTACAATTTCCCGTTTTCCCTATGTATGGAGACTTTAGGGGTGACTATTGGGATATCTTGAACAAGAATCTCTACTGTAAGATGCCATGAATGTACTTCAGAAGCAACCGGCTAGTCACTCTAACTAGAAATCGAATGGATCCCAAGCCAATTTCAGAAAATCTTAGTGACACTGAAGTTCATTTAGGATAAGGAACAGTTTGGATCGGAATATTAAACATATCAACATTAAAGGATAAAATGTAAATAACAGCTTCATTTTCTTTTATCTCTTGAACAGAAGCATCAAAAATGTAGTAACTATCTATTCTAGCAAGGTTGCTGTAATTCCAAATGTCCTATTAACTGGGACACACATCACTGTGTGCTGCCTTGCTCACCAAGTGTTTCCTTCCCTGCCCTTCCTTTTTTGGCAGGCAAATGTTGATCTAGTCTTCTGTTCTTTAAACATGCAAATATGTACACACACACACACACACACACACACACGCACACGCACACCTTTGTTTTAATTATTTTGCCCTTGTCAGAAACAGATAGCAATACCACAAAAGAATAAACACTTGTAAAGTTAAAGGGCTTAGAAAAATCTCTTTGCATTTTTCACAGCAGTTTGTGTCTGATGGGTATTATTACAATGTACTTTCAGCCAGTCCTGTCTTTCTCCTCTCCCACAGTTTCTCTTTCTTTAATTTTTCCTTTATTTATTTATTTTTATTTCAGGTTAATGTGAGGGTACAAACAACTAGGTTACACTGTCTGCATTTGGTAGGTAGAGTTCCTTTTGTAGTTGTGTTCTGCACCCATGAGGTGCCTTATACGCTTAGGTGGTGCCCATTAAGTGTGAGCACACAAATCTTTTACACCCAAGGGTCTGGTTGATAGGCTAAGAACTTTCCTTATTAATAATGGTATTTTTGGAGGAAGGGGTACTTTGCAATTATGTAAATATCTTGTTACTCTTGAAATTTTTACCTGCCAGTTTTAGCATCCATGAGTGATTTTTGCCTGAATCTATTATCATGATAATTGCCAAATAATTATTTTATAATTGAACTATTCCTACTACACTAACTGGTTTTCTACCATGTGGAAGATCTTTCTCTCTCCCCATTTGTTTATAACAAAATGATACTCTAACAACTGGATAAAGCACACAATACTTATCTTCTTGCACGGCCAGCTAGAGTCATGGGCTAAGATGGTTATCTCTCTTTAAGGGAGGAACATCCCTTTTTAGGAGAGGGGATATAAACAAGATCAAAGAAAAATGTTTCCATGGGCTTAGAGGACTCTGAAATACTGATTCTCATCCAACTCTGAAATACTAATTCTGTGATTTTATATGGCTATCTCATAACTGTCGACCTACTTATCTGGTTAGAGAAATGAAACTATGGCTGGAGGAGGAGAAGGCAAATAGGAGATTATAATGGAACAAAAAGAAAGATTTGTTCTTCAGGATGAAATCTTTGCTCAATTAGTCAACAAATTAAAGAAAAATGGTCTCTTACCTGGCTTTTGCTGGCTAGTTCCAAATATTAGATATGAAATACTAGGCAAGTACATCAGTCAAACAAATAATGAGATTGGGAACATTTGTCAAGACCAAAGATGCAAGGTCCCTGGACTGGATAACACCAATGAACACAAGACTTTCTATGATAACATAGAAATGAGTAAATTTATACCAGAGCCTCGGGAAACACTGTAAACTCCCTTTACACTGTACATTAAAATATAAAGCTCAAATTGTGAAAAGAAAATTAAAATCTTATGGTCATCTCCTCAACTCCTTATGCAAATAGAGAAGGTAAAATCTTCAGCCCCCAGTGAAGAACTGGCCCCACAGATCATTCATTAAAAAAAAAAAAAAAATCTTGCTAACCTCTCAAAATCAAGGTCATGCAAATCATACCCGTGTCTATTCAATTCCACAGGAATAATCAATTACAGGTTTAACTTACAGGTAACAGAACTGGAGACAAGGCAGAATCTTTCTTCCACCTACTCAGGGACATCTAAGCAACTGACGCTTCCTTCACTCCCTTATTTTATGTAAAATGTTTATTTCTTGGGCCTCACATGAACATAGCCCCTTCCTCACCAACCCCACCACCACACACACACTGTGTCTTCACCACAGCCCTGCTTTTCTTCTCTTTGTAAACCTTTAAAATGCTGAATGTTTTCCCCTTAGGAAAAGCATGCACAGCTTATCTGCAGTTCACGTTTCTCCCCAGGTACGTCCTCAAAATCTTGGCTTAATAAACCTCCATTGATTGAGATTTTGGCCTCTGTCATTTATTTGGGTTGACAGTTTGTGCTACCAGCTGCTTCAGCCTGCATCAATCTCCGCATACCATCACAAAGTCCTCACCCCCTGCCCTCTCACTCCCCGGCGAGTGGGGGACAGCTTGAGGCTCTGTCTCAAAACAAACAAACAAACAAACAAAAAAACAAACAAACATGATTTGTCCTGTATTTTGTACTAGACAGAAACCCTCAAGTGAAATGGCCTGGTACCAGGACACTTGTACAATACAGGGGCTTTGCTCATGAAGACCTTAATATTAAATCTCCATGTTTTCCCCTGAACTATCAACTGTGAGCACACGATATGAAATAACCTTGTCTAAAACTCACTTAAGTGGACAAGGATTAGTTAAATGGCAAGCCTCTAAACAGTTCTGGAAGGTTCCTAGAATATGGATACTGAGTAGTATGTGATACAATCATACGTAGAGCAAATCCCCTCTATAGAATGAAGAAGCTTTTAATTGGAGACAACATAAAGCCGTAAACATTGCTTGGAGAGTTATAAATGTGGGGCATCAGAAGAAGGTGCCTTAAGTAAAATCTGGAGACCGCGATATCACCACTGTAAATTTCTGAATATATATATATTTTAAAGGAATTTCTGAAATTTCTCTATCAAAGAAAGACATCTCTAGGGGAATCCTTCCCTCACATATGGCAACCTAATCCCCTATAAATTTCTCCATAAGATATGACTCACAATTAAATTCTAAATCCAGACTCAAGTTTACAGGCTCTTGGCAAAATTCACAGACTGACCAGCACCCAGACGAGGCTGATTTTCTCCTTTTCCTCACATTGTCTCTGTCCACCCTCCTACCTCCCAGAACCACTAATTACCTCACACAATGTTTGAAATTATACCATGAACTGGGTCCTAAGAATATTGTTTTGCTTGGAATTTTACTATATGGCTGGGAATTCGTTTTTGTTATTAATTTTTCTGGTACCGGTCTGGGATTGCAAAATTAAACACTGTCATGTTGGAGCAATTCCAGATTGGAAGTACCAAGGGAGCCTCGCTCCTTATTATTTCATAAGGAGAGAACTTGGAGGTTAGCCACAGAAGGAGGAACCGGGACGGGAAATAAGGCACTCATCCTTAGAAGAAGACAAAATGAAACTGTGCAGGAGAAATTTTGGACTCTCAATTCTTTGGACTTTAATATCCACTAAAAGGCTATTTCCGATTAGTATTTTTATTTCTTTCTGAACATTTACCAATAAGAAAAATTCGTATCCACAGTTGATGTTCATATGCAGTTTCATTTTGTTGGTGTCACATTTTTTGGCCTATTTTAACACTGTTGTGAGTGTGCATTTTACAGCTTTTTCTGTTGAGCTGCACTGAGTGTCATGGCTAGTCATAATTGGTGGAGAGAAATAGATTAGAGAATGCATTTTGGCAGAAGGTGAAGTTCATCTTTGATATTAAATCAATTTAAGGCAGCTCTCCCTGGGTTGCCTGGCAACAAGCTGGCTGACGTCAGAAGCCTGTTTTCTCCCCAGCAGGGGAAAGGGCCACCGATAATGCCCTGGGCTCCAAGGTTTTAGAGCAAGAGAGAGGAGGTATTTATTCTTGCATTCTTAATCCAGCTTTATCATCAATAAAACTAACAATTTATTTTGATCCTCAGTTTTATCCTTATGTTCCTTCACAATGTTTTAGTGCTCAAAGATGAAGCAGGCAGACAGGTGATTGATTAGGCTCCTTCGGTATACACTGTTACATGATTCTATCTTTAGGTGGTCTGGATATGTCACACAGCCCAAGTTGATTCCAAGTGAATGGATGAATTAATGGAATAGGATTTGATACATTGGTTTTAATTTCTTCCTAGCTTCAGCCTAATATATATGGAAAAGTGTCACAAATCCTCTCCAAGTGGATGCCACACGAAGCTTCGTGCTGGACACACTACAAAGAGTGTAATACTCTATCAATCATCACAGCCTTTTGATGAGACCCAAGGTAAGATACTACACAAGAGAAATTAGCATTTCCCTTCTTCCATCTTTGGAATAATGGCTTTACAACATGCTCAGATGCCCAAGTCAGAACCTAAGATGTACATTTAGCTTTCATCCTCCCACTCTGCAGACTGTGCATTCAGTTTCACTACTCTGTGTCTTCACTTTTTTCCTGCTATCTCTTCTTCCCAGTTGCCACCACCTCATTTCACCCTCATCATATCCAAATAGCCTTTGAAGAGGAATTCTAGCCTGTGTCCAGCTGCCTGTCCACACTGACTTGTATCACCTTTTCGGAATACCATCTGATTACACTGCCCACCTACGGCTCTCCTTGGCCCATCTGCACAGGGGATCTTTACAGGCCGGGTGCAGTGGTCATCCCTATAATCCCAGCACTCTGCCAGGCCAAGGGGACTGGACCATTTGAGCTCAGGAGTTCACGATCAGCCTGAGCAAGAATGAGAGTCGGGCTCTAACTGGCCAGATGTTGTGGCAGGGCCTGCAGTCCCAGCGACTTAAACGTCTGAAGCAAGAGGATGACTTGAGCCCAAGAGTTTGAGGTTGCTATGAGCTATGACCACACGGCACTCTACCCAAGGCAACAGAGTAAGACTCTGTTTCAAAAAGAAAGGGGAAAAAAAGGACCTTTATATTTTTCATATTAAGCAAAAATTTCTTTTCATATATATCCTGTGTTGACTCTTCTTTAAAATGGGAAATCCCATAGTAAATTCTGAATTTGCTCTCTGTGCATGGCAAAGGGCTGGCAAATGTATTTGATTATTCTGATTTTTATCGTGTACCATCTTAGGAAACATTGCATTGGAGACTATTGTTTGTTCCTTTGGACTTTAATGTATTTTTTTTTCTTGAAAAATATCTCAGTGTTTGGCCTGAGTTTCTCTTCCATTTTAGGGGTTCTGCTTTCCACATTTTCTTCATCCCTGGCCTATGCTGCCAGCTTGTCACCAGTGGTCAGCCACTGGAATACCCAAGCACCAGGAAGCACCAGCTGCGTATTCTGCTCACCACAGCAACCTGGAGAGCCCACTGGCTATGTGTCAAGCTGCTGACCCTTCGTCTAACAGTTACCCTTAATCCAGTTTCAAAAAGCATTCCCATGAAATTCCTAAAGTTCCTAAAGTTAACTCATAAACCCAGAAGGAAGGTTTTCCTAATGGTGGTATTCCCCCTCCCCCTTCTTTTTGTTTTTATTTCCATATCCTATATTTGCAATAAAATTGCCAAACCAAAATATGTCTCAGCAGACAGCATACATGAAGCTTTCCCACCAGACTGTAATTCTTGGTGGCCATGAACAGACGCTTATCCCACAGACCTTTGTGGTTCAGCTACTAAATTTGTGGGACCCTTTTGTGGAACTCCCTGATCTCTAGCCTGAAAAATTAAAGTGCGAAACAAGTTCCAAATAAAATATTTAAAGGACAAACTGTCTTCATGAAAATAATTAAGAAGCCTCAGAACTTCTACAGAAATCTTGACTATCTTCTATTAGCAGCTTTCCAGAATCTATGCTTTAAATGGTATTGTGTCTTTAACTTCATGTCCTGGTGTGAAAATACACTCCTGTCCATGCTTTATAGCTTATTATGTACATAGCAGATATTCCATTTCTATTTCATATTTGATCTGCCTCCAAATTTAATTTTTGGTTCTTTTTCTGATTTCCATGAATCTATGATTCATTATCTCCCTTAAGTTAGAATACTAAGTATCAAACATTTTTAGAAGAGATCTTACTAAAAATTAAACCTTTTCTAATTCCTGTACCTACAACAAAAGTTAAGGAGAGTTGTTTTTTTTTAATAAGGAATAAAGCTAAACTAGGTAGAGAAAAATTCACCTTGGTGTAATAGAATATCATCTCTTTATATTCATGTGGTGAGAATTATCTTAGACTTTCTTCTATCCAGTTATTTTCTATTAATTAGAGCAAACTTCAAGGAATGTTGTTTAAAGAAAATTGTGTGTGTTTAATGCACTGGTGCCTGATAATTACATACGTTCCAAATAGTAAGAGATAGTTGAAAAGCGTGTGACTCCCAGTTAGATTAAGACTGTTGCTTATTGTTATGTACAATAAAGAGGAAAAGTTGAAAGGGAGAACTAGAAAAGAAATTGGTGGTGCTCTATCTAATAAAGCAAAATGCTGATTCCATTGTAAGGGAGGCAATCTTGCAAATTATCGTATTTTAAAATATATGGTTCTCCTCACCAATATAGACTATACTGCTTCTGAAAATGAATGTTTTTCCATGGTAGATTTGTAAGGCTGAACAGGGAGCTTGTAGACCCTCAGGAATATTTGAAACAAGCTGGTGGAAGTCTGTGGTACTGGTGGGGGTAAGGTGATGAATGTTGGGGTAAGTTGATGAATGTTGGGGTAAGACTCATTCCAATGCGTAGGGATTAGGCTTCCTGGCAATTTCATCACTAGTTAAAGGACAGAGTTAGAAGAATAATTTTTAGAAAAATGTGGGTGTGAAAGGAATGAAACAACATTAAAAACTGTACATATCCAAAGGCAAAGACTTCTCTGCAATGGGTTTAACTTCTCGGGGGAATTTCTGTTGTACCATCCACAAAACCAATATTGAAGTGTTTATTTTATAGAATTCTCTTTACCATGGCTCAGCTCCTGTAGCTCAAGCGGCTAAGGTGCCAGCCACATACACCAGAGCTGGCAGGTTCAAATCTAGTCCAGGCCTGCCAAACAACAATGACAGCTACAACCAAAAAATAGCGGGTGTTGTAGCAGGTGCCTGTAGTCCTAGCTACTTGGGAGGCTGAGGCAACAGAATCACTTGAGCCCAGGAGTTTGAGGTTGCTGCAAGCTGTGATGCCACAGCACTCTACCCAGGGCGATAGCTTGAGGCTCTGTCTCAAAAAAAAAAAAAAAAAGAATTCTCTTTACCCTACCTATTGAAACATCTGGTATATCTTCACAAGCTATGGGTGGATGGGTGGTACATTATAAAGAAAAAAGGAAAAGAAACAGGAAGGGGAGATGTGACCTGTTTCACTAGAAGGAGGAGACTTGATGGCTGGACTGTCAAACTCCCCTCCAGGCCCAGAGGTGTCCAAATGGAGCTCCCAATTCCTCTACTGGGTATATACCCAGAAGATCAAAAATTACTTTACAACAAAGACATTTGCACTAGAATGTTAATTGCAGCTCAATTCATAATCACCAAGTCATGGAAGCAGCCCAAATGCCATCAACTTATGAATGGATTAACATATTGTAGTATATGTATACCATGGAATACTATGCAGTCATAAAAAGATGGAGACTTATGATATTGGGCTTGGAGAAGACAAGGAAAAATATATATCAGAGATGTTATAGAAAAAAATAAATATATTTATATATTGTCAATGGAAAAGAAGCCATATTCTGTAAAATAATTTAAAGAAGTATATTTTGAGCCAAATTTGAGGACCATGACCTGAAATCACTATCCAAGAAGCCTTGAGCAAGTGGACTCACTGTGGTGGGGGTCGCAGTTTGGTTCTATACATTTCAGAGAGCCAGCAATTACTTGTAAAGTCATACATCAGTATGTGGAAGGCATACATTGGTTTGGCCCCTAAAGGGTTTAAAGATTCTTCAGTTGACAATTGGCTAAAAGAGTTAGGCTTTGTCTAAAAGACCAGCAGTCAGCAAAAAGGAATATTTGAATTAAGATAAGAACCTGTTCATTAGGGACAAACTAGTGGACATATGCCCAGACTCATGTGGTTTATTGTGTATATTGAGGACTTGTGGGTAGGTCTTACACAGCCGTAAGCCTAGTAATGAATCACAAAGGACATTATTGGTAAGGAGGGAGAGGGACAGGAAGAAGCATGTCCTATCTCCTTATTCAAGGCTAGCAATTCAGTTTTAGGGGATCTCCTTGGCCAAGAGGGGTCCAGTCAGTCAACCACTGGGGAGGGTGACTAAAATTATTTTAGAGCTCAGCACCTGTGGCTCAAGCGGCTAAGGCGCCAGCCACATACACCTGAGCTGGCGGGTTTGAATCCAGCCTGGGCCTGCCAAACAGCAATAACGGCCGCAACAAAAAATAGCCAGGCATGTGGCAAGCGCCTGTAGTCCCAGCTACTTGGGAGGCAGAGGCAGGAGAATCTCTTGAGTCCAGGAGTTGGAGTTTGTTGTGAGCTGTGATGCCACAGCACTCTACCCCGGGTGACAGCTTGGTACTCTGTCTCAAAAAAAAAGAATATACAGAAGATGTTATTTTAGTTCACAATACACACACACACACACACACACACTGCCAAAAGAAAAATGTATACATATTTCAAGAAAGAAAAGAACTGTATTTAAATTGAAATATTCAATATATACTGGTAACAAAAGGTGAATACAAGTTGCATTGGGCACCTCTAGTAATTGAAGAAGTCAACTGTGACTACAGTATTAGAAATTTAATACAGTTTTTGCTTTCTTAAAATGTGTATACATCATTTTGGTAGTCTCTGTATATATATAGTTTTCTTCATATATATATTATAAGAATATAGAAGAAAGAAAATGAAAAGGATGTGGGAAGGGTAAACACAAATCAGCTTCCTCCTACAGGTCTAAATAAGACAAGAGTGTGGTGTTTCAAGGCAGCATCCTAAAATGTGGGGCTTCCGGCAGCTGCCTGGGCCCTCAGTCCTTAGAGTGCTGTTGATCAGAAAATGACCAGAGCCCCACAGGAAGGCAAGCATGAAACAAAGTGTATTGAGGGAGAGAGAAAGAAATGTACAGATGAAGAGAGATTATAAAGAAAGACATGTTTGCTATCGGTAGTGAATGAGCCCCCAGTGTCATGGCAAGTAGACAAAGAGGCCATGTTATGGCTGGGAATTCTGTTTTATACCTCCTGGCTCAGGCCTACCTTGTGGTCCAGAGGTCACTTTGGAACTGGAGTTTCACAGTGCACGTCGACCTCTCAAGAGCCTCTCTGAGAGCCCTTTTGGGGGTGTGAACTACAAGGTAGATTTAAGCTAATGACATGACAGTCATAAGGCTATTGTAGGTCACTCGGTTGTACCTTTTGTTAGGCTGGACAGTCTTCTATATGTTTTTGCAATTGGCACGCTAAGTTCTGATTGGTAGATTAGTAAGATGTCCCCTTCCTCGGGTGTGAGTAATTATTTGATCAGGATTAAAGTGGGCAGTGCCAGGATAGGGTCTGGGGGGTCCCCCCCCCTTGTCCCACCTACCTAACAAAAGGACATGTGCTTCTCTCTTTCTTTCAGATTTAGTATAAATTTTTATTATTATTATTAAATCATAGCTGTGTACATTAATGCAATCGTGAGGTACAATGTGCTGGCTTTATATACAATTTGCAGATTTTGTGCAGCCTTTATGTAAAGTAATAGTCACGATATCTTCTAGTAGGAAAGTCCCTTTATTCTGCTTCCTTTTGTTGAAACTAAAACTTGGGTTGTGTTATGATAGCTCAGTTTCCTATGTTAAAATTAACTCCTGGGACTTCTTAACAAAGGAGATCAAACTCCTTGTGATGAAAAAAAAAAAAAAATGTCCAATATTCTTCTCTACTAGCTGAGAGTGAAAATAATGAAAGTGTATATTTAATTAAAAATGTCTTATGCCAGCATGAGTTGGCTCTTTTGCAGTCAATAAACATAATGCGGTGCCTGTGACCTCTACCAGCCATATTTCCATCGAGACCTTCTCTCTTCCTATGTGAAATACATATCCAATGTCTACTGTTACACACAAAGAGCAGTGCATCTTCTGGCATCAACATTAAAACTGGTAGTGATAAGGGTACATGTGAAACTTACTAAATGTAGAATATAAATGTCTTCACACAATAACTAAGAAAATGCCAGGAAGGCTATGTTAACCAGTGTGATGAAAATATGTCAAATGGTATATAAAACCAATGTATGATGCCCCATGATTGCATTAATGTACATAGCTATGATTTAATAATAAATTAAAAAACCTGGTAGTAATAATTGACCATCTATTTGAAGCTGTTTCTTTAAAAAGAGTTTAGCACAGGGTGGCATCTGTGGCTCAAAAGAGTAGGGTGCTGGCCCCATATACCGGAGGTGGTGGGTTCAAACCCAACCCTGGCCAAAAACTGCAAAATAAAAAGAGTTTGGCACATGGTGGTGTCATAAGAAATCATGACCATCGCAGACCTCTCTCACACAGTTTTTATAATCATTTTGTTACTGAAATCTCAGCCTTTGTTCCTAAGGCTGCATCAGAAAAAGAACAAGTGGGTTTTGAGAAGAAGAAAAGGCAAATGTATTACTTTAATGGCAAAAGAGGAAAAATGTGAGACTGTTCGTCTCAAAGTATGATTTTTGTTTTTCTGAACAGAACACATAGATTTTATAAGAGAGACACCATTATCCTTCAGCTACAGTTAATGATTCTAGTCTTCCCATCTCTGCAGGGGATAAAGTCCTGAATAACCTGCCCACCTGAAGACCCCCCCACACACACACACTTCTGACAACCAGGTGCTTCTTCCGTAGTGCAAAGAACAGAAAACACTCCCTTGCCACTCACAACCGCTCCCCATGGTAGGGATACAGATTTCAATTTCCAAAAAGAGTGGGGGAAAATTTGAAGAGACAGAAAACATCAGGTCCTTTCCTCTGTTATGATTTTAACCAACTTTATCCTAACAATTCAGTTCCAGGATTTTTATTGCTGCCAGCTAGTCACTGTGGAGATAAGTTAAATTGTCAGTGCCCCAATAGTGCCATCTGCTGTCCAATATTAGGCATTTCACCTTTATGAAATCTCAAGATCAGGATTTTAAAATCAATAGCACTAGAAATAGAAATTATCACTCTACTTTTCTCTCCCTGCAGGATATCAGGTGATTACCTTCTACTCCTCTCCCAAAACAAGGTAGAACTCTGGCATGGAGCCAGTTCCTTTAATATGTAGACCCACCAGCACTCAGGATATCTCAGCTAGAGTCAAGGAACAGGAAAGTCTACTGAGCACAGCCTCAGTAGCGCATGGGGCTGAGTGCGTAAATGGCAACCAATGAGTTCTAGTGCTGGAATTACGACTTTGGAATTGGGAGAATGTAGGTAGAGAAGGTTTAAGTTACTCCCACATGTATCAAGGTCTGAGACCCCAGATCTTGGTCTGTTAATTAAAAAAAAAAAATATGTGTAACTTTGTACCTTAAGGATAACATGGATAGTCATTATTGGACCTTAAAAATGTGAAATAAAAAATCAAAGTAAATTTAGGTGACTATGTACACATACAATTAATTCCACTTGATTTAACATGTACTTAGCAACTTCGATGCCTCAGATATGGGGTTAATAAAGTAAGTCTCTGTGTGAAGTAGCTCACAGCATAGTGTTTATATGAATGTCAAGTAAGGAGGGTTATATCAACCAATTTCTTGTTTTAAGTTCAACTGCAATTATGCTCTAGACATAGTGACGTAAAACAAGAGGAAACCACTGCAGTTAGGCTGGATTAAGGAGATATTCCCAGAATAGAAAGAAGATAACTGAGCTGTGTGGATAAGAATGGGAATGATAGAAAGTCATCTCTTTTTTGAGAGTCTAGAATGGGCTTGATACCTGGTACCAATTATCTCATTTAATTCTTACAACAACTGGAAGTCTCTGGATTATCACGCCCATTTTACAGATGATGAAACTAAGACTGAGAGTGATGAGGGTAGAATTTGCAGCCACAACCTCTAGTTTCCAGTCTTTCATTTGATTGCCTTGCCTTAACTATTGATGGGAGCCTAGACAAGGAAGTGGAGTATACTTATGGGAAGATATAGGGGCACAAATTATGTAACAGCTCATTTAGTAGCTGGAGTTTGGTTATGTACGAATGAGTGATCGTGCATGGAAACAGACAAAAAGACAGGAAATTGTTCTACTGAGGGCTTTGAACATGTTCCATTTAGTCAGAGTTTTCAGAGTGACAAGGGAGTATTGAGGGCAGGGATGGGTGGAACTCAGCACCCACAAACCTGTGCCTATTAGTACAAACTAGAATAGGTGATATTAGCTCTTGGTAAACGTAGGAGAAAATGGCCTGAATTATGAAGTGTTTTCTTACCTATGACAGCAAAAGCACCAGCAAAAAAAAGAAAACATAGATAAATTGAACACTATGGAAATGTTTAACTTTTGTGCATAAAAAGCATTATCGAGCTTTCATATGAAAGCTATAACCCAATTATAGCCCAAGAATATGGGGAAAGGGGAGAGGGTGGGGAGGGAGGAGGATGATTGGAAGGAGAGTAATTGGTGGGACCACACCTATGCTGCTTCTTACAAGGGTACATGTAAAACTTACTAAATGTAGAATATAAATGTCTTAACACCGTAACTAAGAAAATGTCATGAAGGCTGTGTTAACCAGTTTGATGAAACTATTTCAAATTGTATATAAAACCAGCACATTATATCCCATGATTGCATTGATGAACACAGCTATGATTTAATTTAAAAAATAATAATAAATAGATGCCTTTGCCATCAAAATGAAAATACAGAAAAACATTCTTTATTTATTTTTTAAACTTTATTTGCAAAGCTTATAACATGAACTATTATTATTATCTTTTTTTTTTTTTTTTGCAGGTTTTGGCCAAGGCTGAGTTTGAACCTGCCACCTCGCCGGCACCCTACTCCTTTGAGCCACAGGCGCCACCCATGAACTATTATTTTTAAAACACTACAATATAGTAGTTTGAAGAGCAAAACTTCAAAGAGTTCTGTGTGACAGTTTTTTCAGTGAGAATCTGCAGACTTGATGACATCTCAAAAGCCAGATATCCTATCAAAACACTGCAAGTCCACCACAATCAAGTGGCAGACAAAAACAGTGGCTCTACTTCCCCATCTAGACACAGCAGATATTCTAATCAGATGCAAAACAAGGATACTAACACAAATGCAACTAAAACTGGAAACATCTTCTACATTATTCAAATGAGGCTCACCAGTGACATTTTCTTGTTTTGCTTCAGGTTCTCCCTACTGCCAACAAAATTCCTGGACCTATGACACCAGGAAGTACAGGAGGTTGTGCAATCTATTTCTCAGCACCTGCCTTACCAAAATATAACTTAGAAATATAACTGCTGGCCCTGGCACTCTGGGAAACAAGGTAGGAGGATCCCTTGAGCTCAGTTCAAGACCAGCCTTTGTATTTGGTGTGAACAAGAGCAAGACTCCATCTGTACTAAAAATAGAAAAACTACCCAGGTGTTGTAGGGGATACTTGGGAGGCTGAGGCAAGAGGATCTCTTGAGCCTAAGAGTTTGAGGCTACTGTGAGTGATGATGCCATAGAACTCGAGCCTTGGTGATAGAGGTAGATTCTACTCAAAATAAATAAATGAATGAATAACACTAATCAAAAGAACTCTCCAATTATCTAAGGGTTGGAAGAAATGCTAATTAAGCATGAGCTAACCATACAAAGGAAAAAAATACATGGCCAATTTGAAGAGGCTTCTATCATCTGATTCCTCTACTGTGTTTTACAATGAAAAATAAAAATAAGAACATTTTAGTTTAAGTTTTTTGAGTACATACCAGAAAAAGGGAAGAAAGATTCCCTGACAACTAATAAGAATTTCATCACTTTTATTTTACCTTCAAAAGCAATTTACTCATTTAATTTAAAAATAGGTACCTCAAAATATTTGAAAAGAACTCGCGTGAGTGTTTCTCTGAAGTGAGAGGGACACAAGACTGACTCGATGACCACAACCCGGCGGTCTCTGGGATTCACCAACAGGTGCCTGAAAAGGGAAAGGATTGTTTTTTAAGAGAAAGTAAAAGTTTGCATTTATTTTGGTAAGTAATATAACTTGATAAGAATAGAGACATTACACTATCTTAGCTTAAGATGCTTTAAGACAAAAGACACCTTCATTTTCTCTAAATTTCAGATTAATATGAAGGTACAAAAGAATAGTTTACAACATTTGCGTGTGTTAGGTAAGGTCCCCAGCCAGGAGGTGTGCCATATATCCCCACATTGTGCCCATTAGGTGAGATCAGACCAATCCCCTTCTCCTTTCTCCCTTCCCCCAACTTGAATTGAGTTTTTCTCTTGTTGGGCATGCTAAGTATTGAGAACACTTGATATTTGCTTTTCCATTCTTCTGAAACTTTACCAATGATGATGTGTTTCAACTCTATCCAGGTTAATAAAAAACATGCAAAGTCTCCATCTTTTCTTATGGCTGAATAGTATTTCATGATATACATATACCAACTTTGTTAATCTGTTCATGGGTTGATGGGACACCTGGGGTTGATTCCACATCTTGGTTGACTATAAACTGGGCTACACTAAATAAACAATCTAGGGCACATGGCCTTATGATAAAATGATTTTTTCTTCCTGGATAGATAGACACATTCATTTTATTAGCCCTGAATAAAACATCATTTTATTAGATGTTTCTGACCTCTTCCTATGTGCCATGCACTGTGCCAGAACTTTATTGTGAATAATTCATTTATTTTAGAAAACTAAAACCATAGCCTACTATGATTACTAACTTAAGTCATTAAAATGATTTTTTCATTAGGTTACAAAAGTAATATGTGCTCGCAAAATTCCAAATATTATAGGTATTTTTAACTTGGAAAGCACAAGAATTTTACACTCTTACAGCCCAGAAACTATTACTGAATGCAGTTTGCATACTTTTCATTCTTGTGAATGTGTATGCATATATTGTAACAGAACTATCATTCTGGCTTGGTGCTCGTAGCACAGTTGTTACAGCATCAGCCACATACACCAAACGTGGCGGGTTCGAACCTGTCCCAGGCCAGCTAAACAACTGTAACAAAAAATAGCCAGGTGTTGTGACAGGCACCTGTAGTCCTAGCCACTTGGGAGGCTGAGGCAAGAGAATCGTTTAAGCCCAAGAGTTTGAGGTTGCTGTGAGCTGTGACACCACAGCGCTCTACTGAGGGTGACACAGTGAGACTGTGTCTCAATAAAAAAGAAATGTCATTACATAGATGTTGTTCTTCAACTTGGTTTTTATCACTTATCAATACATCTAAGACACCTCCTGTACTGCTACATATAGATATAGAACTTTTTTTTTTTTTTTGAGGCAAAGCCTCTAGCTGTCACCCTGGGCTCCAACCTCCAACTCCTGGGCTCAAGCGATTCTCCTGCCTCTGCCTCCCAAGTACCTGGACTACAAGTGCCCACCACAACGCCTGGCTATTTTTTGTTTGCAGCCGTCATTGTTGTTTGGTGGGCCCAGGCTGGATTCGAACCCGCCAGCTTGGGTGTATGTGGCTGGCACCTTAGCCACTTGAGCCACAAGTGCCAAGCCAGAATTCTTTTTTTAATTAATGCATTGTGTTTCTATGTATGAATGTATAGTAATTTAATTACCGATCACCTTCATTAATGGACATTTGATTTTCTTTCTTTTTCTTTTTTTTTTTTTCCTGTACAGCCAGAGTCTCCCTTTAACACCCTCAGTGGAGTGCTGTGACGTCACAGGACTCACAGCAACCTCCCTTGGTATATGGGACCAGTGCCCTACTCACTGAGCCACATGTGCTGCCTGGACATTTGATGTTCAAAACTTCTTTACATGTGTTAGTTTTCTAGTGTTCAAATACAGTTTTGAAAAGGCAGTGAAAGTCAATTTTTTCTCATCAACCAAATATTATTATGACTGGCATTAAGAAAATCTATCTAATCACCAAAAAAAAAAAAAAAAGAAATAAAGGAATTGTATCTTACCTAAAATATAGGATATGGATGAATTCCTTTAGGTAGGAATATAATTCTTCTGTATTGATATTATACTGAACAACTTTGATAGGCTGTAAAAAATTAAAATGATTAATTTATATTAATAAAATGACCTCAGATTAAAATTAAAATTAAAATGTGCTTATTCATTTTGCAAATGCATTTTCTGGTAATAAATAAAAAAACAATTTGTAATGAGAATAGATACAAAAATAAAATACATAGTAGTATCTTAAGTTAGGAATCCTTAATAAATGGCATATGTAAGATGACAGAATTGTTTGGCTAGTGATGATAGAAGCATGTGTTCACAGGCTGCAGCCCCCAACCCCTGGGCTGTGAACTGGTCCTGGTCTGTGGCCTGTTAGCAACCACGCTGCACAGCAGGAGGTGAGCGGTGGTGCCAGAGCACTGAAGGTTCTTCTGTATTTATACTTCCTCCCCATTGCTGGCATCACCTCCTGAGCTCCGCCTCCTGTCAGAGCAGAGGCTGCATTCGGTTCTCACAGGGGAGGGAAGCTTACTGTAAACTGCGCATGTGAGGGATCTAAACTGCGCGTGTGAGGGACCTAGGCTGTGTGCTCCTTATGAAATCTGATGATCTGAGGTGGAGCTGAGATGGTGATGCTAGTGCTGGGACTGTCCAGTTGCAGGAAAACACGCTCAGGCTCCACTGAATCTGCATGATGGTGAGTTGTGTAATTATTTCATTATATGTTATAATGTAATAATAAAAGAAATAAAGTACATAATAAATGTGATGTGCTCAAATCATCCTGAAGCCATCCTCCCCCCAACCTAAGTCTTTGGAAAAAATGGTCTTCCATGAAAATGATCCCTGGGGCCAGAAAGGTTGGGACCACTGTTTATAGGTAAAAGCTATATTCATATGCATTTATCCTCTTATATATTTTAGTATGACTGATGATAAAAATAAGCATTGACCAAAACACATTATAGGCTTCCTCAAATATGAGGTGTGACAATTAAGTTCGTGAACTCATCCTAGAAAAAGTGCTGCATATTTCACTGCTGAATATCACTACAGTCACTAAAGTACTCCCCCTGGGAGGCTATACACCTATACCACTGCCTAGTCCACCCTTTAAAGCAATTTTGGAACTCTTTTTCTGGAATGGCCATCAGAGCTGTTATCATATTGCTCTTCGATGTCCTGAATGTTAGTAAAATGTCTTCCATAAAGCCAAGCATGGTGGCCCATGCCTGTAATCCTAGCCCTCTGGGAGGCCGAGGTAGGTGCATCACTTGAGCTCACAGTTTGAGACCAGCCTGAGCAAGAGTGAGACCCAAAAATAGGTTTTTCTAAAAATAGCCAGGCATTGTGACAGGTGCCTGCAGTCTCAGCTACCAGAGAGGCTAAGGCAAGAAATCTTTTGAGCCCAAGAGTTTGAAGTTGCTGTGAGCTATGACATCATAGTACTCAACCCCAGGGTAACTGAATGAGTCTGTGTCTCAAAAAAAAAAAAGCCTCAAATGTCTTCCTTTCAGTATTTCCTTTATTTTTGGGTAAAGTCACTGTGGGTCAGATCGAGTTAGTAGGGAAGGCATCCTAATACAGTTACCTGTTTTCTGGCTAAACAGTGCCATGGGGGCTGCTGCATTATTGTGACACAAGAGCCACAAGCTGTTGGCAAACAGGCAGGTTATTTATGTCTAACTTTTTCATGGCGCCTATTCAGCATTCCCAAATAGTAAACTTGGTTCACTATTTGTCTAGTTAGTACAAATTCATAATGAATAATCCCTCTGATATCAAAACTACTTAACAACATTGTTTTGACTCTTGAGTTGGAGAACGGGCTGACTTCCATTGTGCAACCTGACGCTTCGTTTCAGGGTCCTATTGGTCCACCCATGTTTCATTGCCAGTGATAACATGACCCCAAACATCTTGCCTCTCGAAAACGTCTTGGCAAACTTTGACTCTCCTTCACCTTCATTCATCAGTGAGTTCCTTTGGGACCATTATTTGCACATACCTTTCTCATGCCAAGACTTTCAGTGAAGATTTTCCTGTTTCTCTATTGATGTGCTGTGCTTCTTGCAATCAGCCAACGATTTTGATACACCACTCAAAGAATTTTTGCAATCTTTTCTACAGTTCTCCTCATTACTGTCCACCCCGACTTCTCTTCATCACTGACACTTTCTCTCCCCTCAGAAAAATATTAAATTCATTTGTACACTGCTGTTTTGACTCATGGTGTTGTACCCATAAACTTGGACCAACATGTCCCTAATTTCACTTCCACTCTTGCCAAGTTTAATAAGAAATTTAACGTTTGGTTGTTCCTCTAATTCAAGCTCCAACATTCTCTTGGCAGCACATAAAAATACACAACGACAATGCTGAATGCCACTCAGCAGGCTGTCAGACAAACACAGCAGCACTGAGACGCTGTTATACCAAGGTTATGAGATCTTTCCGAGCTGTCTTGTACAGTGCTGCCAACGTGAGAGCACAGTGTCAAGTTCACACCTTGTGTTCCTCATGTGGTTCATGGTCACTCCCAAGACACTGATACCTTCCTTTCTGTAACACTACCATGCTCAATTATTTAACTGTTAATAATTATTATTTAACTAGTTAATGTTTAACTTTCTGTTAGACTAAGTTCCATAGGGCAAGAACTATTTCTGGCTTGCTTCTGATATACCCTTCTTCAAATGATACAGTACCAGGAACGTGGGAGGTTGTTTATAAATCCATGGTATTAAAATGAGAACAAGCAGCATTAGCAGTAAAGCAGCATATTGCACATACTACCAACCCCCAAGTGGTAAGTCAACACTAACAGGCGTACCCAGAGTGAGAGCTTCATTTATGCTCCTCAGAAAGCTCTAAGAACCCTGAGGCATCACTGGAAAACCTCTCTTCTTTACTCTCTCAAAGGAAAGACCATTATCAGCTTGACTAATTTCTTCATTTTATGTGGCTTATAGAAGGTTCCAAACCATACATCCATTTATATACTTCATATACATTTGTCTTTTCTTATTTATCTATTTTTTTTACATTTGTCTTTTCAAATGAAGATAAATGTTCAAGATAAATGTCCATGAGCATGCAAAGACTCTAAGTCCAGTCAGGAATCTCTCTACTAACAGTCATGCCAATTACCATAAAGCAAAATTACTAACAAATAGGAACTTGCATCACACTTTTGAGTACCATATCTCAAATATCTACCATTATTTCTGGCTTGTCCAGTGATACACAGAATGTTTTAAAATCAATGAAATGACTCCCAATCAAGTGTAATTAAAAAGATTTCTGGTGCATTCTAATGCCAAATACAAATCAATTGGCTAGTCTATTCTGTTACATATTTTTATTTTGAGACATAGTCTCACTTGGTCACCTATAGTAGAGTGCTGTGGCATCTTAGCTCACAGCAACCTCAAACTTTTGGGTTCAAGTGATCCTCTTGCCTCAGACTCCCAAGTAGCTGGGACTATAGGTGCCTGCCACAACACCTATTTTTTTTAGAGACGGGGTCTTGTTCTGGCTCAGGCTGGTCTCGAACCTGTAAGCTCAGGCAATCTACCCACCTCAGCCTCCCAAGTGCTGGGATTACAGGTGTGAGCCACCACACCCAGCCTATCTATCTATCTATTTATACATACATACATACATACATACATAATGTTTTATAAAACACATGCAGCCAGGCATGGTAGCTTATACCTATAACCTGGGAGACTGAGGCAGGTGAATGCCTGAGCTCAAGATTTCAAGACCAGCCTGAGCAAGAGTGAGACACTGTCTCTTAAAAGAAAAAAAGCTGGGCTTTGTAGCAGGCACCCGTAGTTCAGCTACGTGGGAGGCTGAGGCAAGAGAATCACTTGAGCCCAAGAGTTTGAGGTTGCTGTGAGCTTCTCAAACACTAGAGTGCCCTGCTGTGAGACACCAGGGCACTCTACCCAGGGCAACAAAGTAAGACTCTATCAAAAACAAAACAAAACAAAAAAACCCTCACATATGCATTTGCTAAATAAGGTAGTAGTGTTAGTATAATATTACAGCTGTATTAGTTCATAATAGGCAACAGAAACTAAAATTAGGATACCAGAATTATAACCTTCCTCATGAAAAAGCAAGCCCGCAGCTCTGTGATCACACAGGCAGATGCCCTTTCAGACCCATTGAAGAAAGTTCCCACAGCCGCCTACCCCAGGGCCCCTCTTCCGAGCGCATCCTCTCAGGACTCCACTAGTGCATTTCCTCCTAGTGTCCACCTAATAGCAGTCCCCCGGTCCAGAACTTGCTTCCACCGGCTTTGTCTCAGCACCCACTGGCCAAGATTGTCAATCAATGATTTTATTTTTTATATCCACACTCAGCTGCCAGCCAATACTATTCAAATTTTTCTGAGGTATCAATCATTGTTTTTGTTAGTGCTCTGATGACATGGTTTTGTATGGTCTACCCCAACCTCATTTTTCCCATGAGCCTGGTCTGTTATTTTAAAAAAATGTATCATATTGCAGAACAGAGGTTTTTCGGGAATGCATATATAATGTTATCACAGAAAGACCTGTATCTCTTTTTATTTTTTTTGAGACAGAGTCTCACTTGGTCACTCTTGGTAGAGTGCCATGGTATCACTGTCATACGTACCTCAAAGCAACCTCAAACTCTTGGGTTCAAGTGATCCTCTTGCCTCAGCCTCCTAAGTAGCTTGGACTACATGCACCTGCCACAACGCCCAGTTATTTCTTTTTGTAGAGATGAGGTTTCACTCTGGCTCAGGCTGGTCTTGAACCTGTGAGCTCAGGCAATCTACCCACCTCAGACTCCCAAGTGCTGGGACTATAGGCATGAGCCACCGTGCCTGGCTTGTATCTCATTTTTTTAACAGGTGAACTTTATGGTATGCAAAAATCATTCTTTTTATTAGTTATAATTCCCAATTTGCACAGAAAGTTTGTGGGAAACTTATTAAAATGTTTTTTCAGCTGGGAATGGTGGCTGTACCTGTAATCCAAGCTACTCAGTTAGCTGAGGCAGGACAATTGCTTGAGCTCAGGAGTTTAATTTTTTTTTTTTTTTTTGAGATAGTCTTATTCCCTCACCCAGGGTGGAGTGCCATGGTGTCATAGCTCAGAGCAACCTCAAACTCCTGGGCTCAAGCAATACTCTTGGCTTAGCCTCCAGAGTAGCTAGGACCACAGGTATGACCATGCCTGGTTTATTTTTCTATTTATAGTAGAGACGGGGTCTCACTCTTGCACAGACTGGTCTCAGACTCCTGAGCTCAAGCATCCACCTACTTTGGCTCCCCAGAGTGCTAGGATCACAGGTGCAAGCCAGCACACCCGGCCACTGCACCCAACCTGAGCCTAGAAGTTTAAGACTAGCCTGGACAACATAGCAGAACACACTGATCCCCCGCCTGATCCCACTCCCTGTCTCTTATTTTCTCTAGATTTTTTTATTTATTAATTAATATGAGGGAAGAAAAAATTAGGTTACATTGCCCCTCATCTCAAAAAAAGTTTGTTTTTCAAAATTCTTTGGATCTTGGAACTACAAATAATGGAATGAAGACCTATTTTAATAAAATTTAATGAAGACATTTTATTTTATTTCGTTTTTTGAGATAGAGTCTCACTGTGTCGTCCTCAGTAAAGTGCCATGGTGTCACAGCTCAGCAACCTCCAACTCTTGGGCTTAAGCGATTCTCTTGACTCAGCCTCCCAAGAAGCTGGGACTACAGGCACCCGTCACAACTCTCATCTATTTTTTGGTTGCAGTTGTTTAGCTGACCCGGGCTGGGTTCGAACCGGCCACCCTTGGTGTATGTGGCTGGTGCTGTAACCACTGTGCTACGGGCGCTGAGCCTAATCAAGACATTTTAAATAAGAGAAGAATAAAATGATTCCAGTGATTATATTATACTAGGCTTATACGCAGTGAAAGTATTTTACTAAGGCTAAAAACTTTCTGGATATTATATGATTTCATTTATAAAGAATATACAGAAAAGGCAAATCTCTAAAAACAGAAACATACCAGTGGTGAGCTAGGGGCAGGAATGGGGATTAACCATAAATGGCATTAGGGATCTTAGTGAGGTGATGAAAATATTCTAAAATTGGATTGTGGTGTTTGCTATATAACATAACTTTATGATATGCAAAATTAGATCTTGATAAAGTTGATTTTAAAAGGTTCTCATGGAAATACAGCCATAAGATACAGTGCTAAATATAATTATTCCAAACAATTTTATTTGAAGTCATATTTGAAAATGCTTTATAGTATACTACTTATTTTGCTAATTTGTTTTAAAAATACCTTAGGCAAGCCAGCTCTTTTTATCACACTAGGAATTATACATCTTGGACCAGTTTCTCCAGCAAATCCACACCTGTAAATAAATGGAAAAATGAAAACTCAACATATAGAATTCTAAATATTTGTCATAGAAACAAGTTTATTTATTTTTTTTTTTGTACATTTTTGGACATTTGGTACTTTTTTTTTGTATATTTGTTTCAAAGCAATGGTCACAGAAACATCTGGAAACACCTCTGAGGCATTCAAAGGACCCCACCCCAAACAAAACTAAGAAGTTAATATCACCTATTAATAATTGGAAAGGAAAATAAAAGGAAAAAACTCAAATTACTTCAAATTAGTGATACTGAAATAAACCAGTTTACAGTCATCCCTTTGTACCTGGGGATTAGTTCCACAACGCCCCTGCAGATTCAATTCCTGCAGTCAGCCCTCCATATCCACAGGTTACACAGCCATCCTATAAATACTGTATTCTTGATCTGAATTTGATTATACAAAAACCCCAAGATACTGGGGGGCCAACTGTATTTATTTAAAAAAAAAAAAAAAAAAAACTGCATAAAACTGGACCTGCATAGTCCAAACTCAAGGGTCAACTGTATTATTTTAGGGCAACATTTCCTTTTCCCCCAGATTTGCTTTTCTGTTCCATAAATGAACCTATTTATTATAGGCTTATGTTTTCTGAAAAGGCAGAGCTTCTACTGGTCTTTCAATTCCTCTGGTCTTCTGATATAGACGTCAGTGTAATGGCAGAAGTGGTGTTGTAGGGCAAGGCACCACCAGCTGCTGTTTCCATGCAGGAACCAGAGTACCAGACCCCACAGTCGTCTCTTCATCTTAGCTTTGTCACAGGAGGAGCAAGTGTACTTGGTATGCTGGGTGATTTCAATTTTCTTCATTTTCATCATTTTCCAGAGTGAGACACCATAGTGGGTCCCATATTTACTAACAATTCCGATCTTTTTGGTGCATTGAGGCACATCATTGAGAACCAGGCCGGAGCCCAGAGAGCTTCCCCTAGATTTTAACTGTAGCTGACTTTTAAGCAAGACATTTCTACAATCCTGAATCTGTACTGTATTACGTGATTTCATTCATATAATTCAGATGGATCACTCATAATTCCATCATTCTAATATTCATTAGCTTCCATATTGCTGTTTGCTTCCAGCCTATTTTTTAAACTATGCATATTGGACAGTTATGATCATACTTCATTCACAGTGAACTCAGCCCATAAGCTTCTGTCCGTATTAATGACCTTCATTGCTATCATTTTTCAAACTGCGTGGTATTTCATAACTTAAAAAATAATTTCTTTTCTTGGATATTTAGCTATCTCCATTTTTTATATTAGGAAAACAAAACTTTTTTAAAAAACTTGCAAATGGGGTGGCGCCTGTGGCTCAGTGAGTAGGGCAACGGCCCCATATGCCAAGGGTGGCGGGTTCAAACCCAGCCCCAGCCAAACAGCAACAAAAAAATAGCCAGGCGTTGTGGCGGGCGCCTGTAGTCCCAGCTACTCTGGAGGCTGAGGCAAGAGAATCGCCTAAGCCCAGGAGCTGGAGGTTGCTGTGAGCTGTGTGATGCCAGGGCACTCTACCAAAGGGCCATAAAGTGAGACTCTGTCTCTATAAAATAAATAAATAAATAAATAAACTTGCAAATGATCATCATGTTAGTTTAGTCTTAGAATCACCTCTTCTTGTCCCGTCTACTTTTCGGTACTGCTTTTCCTATTCCCAAGTGCTCTCCCCATCTTCTACTATTCCCATCTCCATGCTCACTTGCTTCTCAAATTC
Source organism: Loris lydekkerianus (assembly GCA_963574355.1). Classification (NCBI taxonomy): domain Eukaryota; kingdom Metazoa; phylum Chordata; class Mammalia; order Primates; family Lorisidae; genus Loris; species Loris lydekkerianus. Next base: position 31,278 of record CAUYPK010015313.1, read on the forward strand.
CCCAGAATGCAACCCATTAGGTAGCTTCAACTCCTTTCATTTCACAAATACACAACATCACCTCCCTGTGGCTCAGTGAGGAGGGAGCTGGCCCCATACACTGAGGGTGGCAGATTCAAACCCAGCCCCAGCCAAACAGCAACAAAAAAATAGCCAGGCGTTGTGGCGGGTGCCTGTAGTCCCAGCTACTCCGGAGGCTGAGGCAAGAGAATCGCCTAAGCCCAAGAGCTGGAGGTTGCTGTGAGCTGCGACAGCACAGTACCCTACAGAGGGTGACCAAGTGAGATTCTATCTCTAAAAAAAAAAAAACATCTTCCTGTCTAATAGCTTTTTGCAGCTTCCTCCATGTACAGCCAAACTAATTATCTTTGAATAGTACCCTCAAGGTATTTATCATGGTACTAAAAAATTTTTCAATAAACAAGAAAATGTAAGTAAATAGGGAAAGCCTTGTATAGAACAGTAATTGAATGTCATAATCAAGGAATATGTTTCATCCTGTTTTAGAGCCTGAAGTCCAATTTTTAAGGAGGTGCTTTTCAGTCACTTATACAATAAATGGCTATTAAATACTTACTATAGGTTAGGAAGTACTTAAGAGGTCACAAAGATTTTTCAAATGTTTCCATTTCAGAAATACATGTCTGGCAGGGTCCAGTGACTGACGCCTGTAATCCTAGCACTCTAGGAGACAGAGGCAGGAGCACTGCCTGAGCTTAGGAGTTCTACAAGAGCCTGAGCAAGACAGAGATCCCATCTGTACTAAAAATAAAAAAACTAGCCAGGGGTGGTGGCAGCGCCTGTGGTCACAGGTACTCGAGAAGCTGAGGTAAGAGAAATGCTGAAGACCAAGAATTTGAGGTTGCTGTGAAGTATGATGTCAGGGCACTCCAGCCTGGGTAACAGAGTGAGACTTTGTCTCAAAAAAAAAAAAAAAAAAAAAAAAAAAAAAAAAGTAAGTGTGTGTATACACATATACATACGATGTAATTGCCTGTCACTTTCCTCTCTCTCAGGCCCAGCAGAAGGATACTTAATCTGGAGTGCAAAGACCCTGCCAATCCACGGAAACTGTGCAACTATCTGAAGGTCTGTTCATGTATGGTTTTCATCTGGCCCTGAAAGAGGATCTGTCATCCAAAAGGCTGAGGAACTTGGTTTCCTTTAAAACATGTTAAATGTAACCTAAGATTTTAAGAGAGCCAACAAAGGACGTCCAGAGTCTTATTTACAGTGTTTCACCTCCTTATGTGCCCAGTCTCCCTAGTTTGATTCCCTATACTTGAGAAGCAATAGTCTGTCACCTAAGTAGAGCGACATGGCATCACAGCTCTCAGCAACCTCAAACTCTTAGCTAAAGCGATCCTCTTGCTTCAGCCTCCCCAGTAACTGGGACTACAGCTGAGCACCTTAATGTCCGGCTGGGTGTTTTTTTCTATTTTTTTGTAGAGACTGGGTCTCTCCCTTGCTCAGGCTCGTTTCTGAACTCCATGTGATGTCAGGCAATCCACCAGCGTCGGCCTCCCACAGTGCTAGGATTACAGGCCTGAGCCACCGCGCCCGGAAGCATACAGTATTTGTAACTCCATCACCAACAGAAGCCCCATTTACTACATGTTTTATGATGGAAACCATCATCTAGCATCCCAGTTCGGCTGTTGCCTTTCTAACTAGCCAGAGCCATGGGTAGATCGTCGCTGTCATCCTCTGCATGGATGATCTCAAAGGGTCCGGTTTAGGGTTTCGACCCGAGGTGGAGGCGAGGAGAATTCTCTCCAAGCTTCCGGAGGCCTCTCTGGAGTCAGGCCCGATCGTCCCAACAGCAGCTCTCAGGATGCGCACCGCCCAAGGTGGAAATAATAAGGGCCGTCATTCGCAGGGGAGCTGGGAGAAGAAAGCGGGGCACCTGGACCTGCCTGTGAGCCTGCGCAGAGCACCCGGCCCCAGCCCCGGACTCGGCTCGCCACCCGCCCTCCCCTTGGGCCGACCGCCGCTGGCGTTACAGCCACTCACTTGGTAAAGGCCTCTCCCAGGTCGATCACGACCGCCGTCTTCTCCCCGCCACTCCCCAGGCCCTCGTAGAGCGGCATGGCGTCCAGGAACTCCGAGAGGACCGGCGCGGACGCCGCGGCAGCTGGACTCGGCACTCAGGAGTGGGGCGGGCTCGGCGCTCGGGGGGCGGGGCAGGGCGGGCTCGGCGCTCGGGGGTGGGGCGGGCTCGGCGCTCGGGGGGCGGGGCAGGGCGGGCTCGGGGGCGGGGCGGAGCGGTATCCGCGCTGGGGGCGGGGCGGGGTTGGCGCTCGCGCAGTGGCGGCGGTGGCGGGGGCCTCGTGGGGTCGCGGCGCGCCAACCAGGGCTGTCCCAGGTCGTGCCTTATTCTGTGTGGGCCTGGGTCCTGGTATGTACTCGCGTGCCGAGGACTAGGAAGGAGAAGGCCAAGACGACCACGGGTGTGCGTGCGGAGAGCTGAGGGCCGCGGCAACGAGGCGCGCCGGGGGCCCCCAGCGGGGCGGAGCCATCTTCGAGGTCCTTCGCCGCCGGCGTCGCGGTCCTTACCGCACCGCGCGCGGCCGGGGCCGCAGTCCTTCCCCGGGCCTGGCCTGAGTAGAGTTGGTGGGTGGATTTCTCTCGTGGCTCTTCCGGGGCCCCTGCCACCACCGCCACTTCCCCGGAGTTTGAGGCCGGCGTCCTGCCTGTGATTTACTCTTCGCCGGAAACACCTGGAACAGGCGTTTGAGGTTAACTTTTCCAGTGCGCGACAGCAGGGCGGGGGACGCACCTCACGGGTGCGCTAGAGACTAGTACCTACCGGCGACGCTTTATTGGTAGTTCTTCTACTCAAAGTTTTTATTTAAATTCAAAAAAGCAGCTAAAGTAGCATCTATGATTCGCATCTATGGAGGATCAGTCAGAATTAGTCACTTTCGTGGAAGGAACTTGTTTACTCTAAAATGCAGGAGCTGCCGGACTCTCGGTTCTGGAATACTATGGGAATGGCCTGGTAAAAGCGGACTGTTTATTTCTTTATCATGTCGCACCTTTCTGTGAGAATATTTTCTTTTTTGTAAATATGTCTAACTGTATGTACGGGGTGGAAAAGATTATCAAAGGACAGGGTGTACGGTAAAGAGAAGAGGTTCGAGCGTAGATCCGTGGAGAACATCGGTATTTACTTGGTGTACTGGATTGAATCGTGTCCCCGACCCTGAAATTCTTGCCCACCAGAAATCTTAGAATGTGACATTTTTTGACTTAGGGTCTTTGCAGATGTAATCAAATTGGGATGAGGTTGTACTGGATTTAAATGGGCTCCACTCTACTGCCTCCTAACCAGAGTTAGTGGGATTGCTGCCGTGTCTCTGACTTTTGGAAGAGAAATGACCAGTTTTTTCCCAAAGTGTCTTTGTTACCTAAGCCTCCTGATAAAGGGTAGCTCTTTTCATCATAAGAGTTAAGGCTGTACAATTTGAAATTTGGACAGTGTGATGTTAGTAAACTTAATGTTAAGTCTCGTGAACCTCCTAAAGCAAATTGCTTGAGCTAGGAGGGTGAAGTTGGGAAGAAACTTCAGGAAGGGGATGAAACATTTTGCTTATTAGGGTCAGCGTGTTTGAATGGGACCCCTTATTCTCTTTCTGCCCTCTCTAATACCTCTGATCATCCTTTTTCTTACTTGTAAACTGTCCTGCTGTACTTAACAAGGTTATTTGTGAAGATCACCTAAAATTGTGTTTCTGAAACTACTGAAAGTATAACGTGTATTCACCGGCTATATTTGTTTCCTAGGGTAAATAACAAAGTACCACACCCTGAGTGGCTTCAAGCAACTGACATTTATTCTCTGACACTTCTCTAGAGATGGGAAATCAGCAAGGTCATGCTTCCTGAAGGCCCAGGAGGTGGATCTTCTCTCTGGCTAGCCTCTGGTGGCTGCCAGCAGTCTTTGGTGTCCTTATCTTCAGTCAGTCTGTTCTCTGCCTCCTTCTCACCTTCTTCTCTATATCTCTGCACTTCACATGATCTCCTCTCTGTGTCTTCACGTTGTTTCCCTCCTGTGGGTGTCTGTGTCCATTTTCTCTCTTGTAAGAACATCAGTATAGGATAAGTCCCATTTTAACCCAGTGTGACCTCACCTTACCTTTATTACATCAGCAAAGACTCTAATTCCAAATATGGACACATTCTGAGGTTCCTGATGGAGAAGAATGTTGGGAAGGACACTCTTGAACCTGGCCCATCAGCTGAATGTTGGTATTCCGCATGGATCTGCTCTTCTTGCTGTATACTCTGCTTTAACAGTTTCTTCAGTTCCTCCGCATATAGTGAGAGATGGTGTTTCTCGAGTTCTACTTGCTATCTCTGTTTCCTCTATATAATGCCATTTATTCCTAACAACATTATGAGTTGAGATGATTATCTCCATTTTAGGACATGGGAGATACTAGAACCAAGAGAGGTTAAATAATGTGCCCATGGCTTCTCAGCTGGTAAGTGGCAGAGCAGGAATTTAAACCCAGAAAGTCTGGTAGTTTGACTCTAGAGCCCAAACTACATTGTGTAATTGTAAGGTAATAGTTATGCATTAATTTGAATAATTATATTTTATCATAGACTTGCATAATCTTAGAATATGAACTGACCTAAGAGGTTTTCAAGTCTAAGCTCTCCCCTATACAAAAGTTTGCTGTCCTGAAGATAATTATCTCCCGAAAGGTTTCCAGTGATGACTCATTGGGATCTATAGGACCAAGAATGTGCTGACTAATACAATTAGCAGTCAAAATGAAAACAAAACCCTAAAATGCTGTAAGGATAAGAATCATTTTAAAGAAGTCCAACACTTTAGCATCTTAGTATAATGGACCTGAATTCAGGTCCTAACTGTTAACTTACTGACTCAGACAACTCTGTTCAATTCTCTGGGTCTCAGTCTCCTTGTTGGGAAATGAGGAAGTTGTACAAACGCTAATATTGTGAACCAGGTTGGGCTGGAACCTACATGTCTCTAGCTGACACCTCTTGTTCTTCCCTAGGCCCCCACCCCTTTTTTCCAAGCCATTCTCTTCTAATTGTCTTTCATGATCATGATTTTCAGGCCATTTATGAGCCTATTTACCCACCTCTGGAATCCCTCTGCTTAGTTAACGTGACTCATAAATTATACAACACTGAGGATACATCTGAAAAGCTCATAGTACTATGGGTTTCAGCTTTCTTGCTCCAGCTGCTATGCTTTGTTAATGGGTAACGGTGGATTTCTTTTGTTTGGTTTTAGCCATATTCCACTGTTGCTTGAGATTTCTTCTAACTTGCAAATAAAAACTTAATTTGCACCTAAATTTGGAACTGTTACATTTAATACAGCTAGTTTTGGTCCATTCCAACATTTCCGTACTTCTTTATTTTATTTTTATTTTATTTATTTTTTTTCTTTTTTTTTTTTTTTGAGACAAAGTCTCACTGTGCCACCCTTGGTAGAGTGCTGTGGCATCACAGCTCACAGCAACCTCAAACTCTTGGGCTTAAGTGATTCTCTTGCCTCCGCCTCCCAAGTAGCTGGGACTACGAGCACCCACCACAACACCTGGCTATTTTTTTGCTGCAGTTGCCACTGTTGTTTAGCAGGCTCGAGCCAGGTTGGAACCCATCAGCCTTGGTGTATATGGCCAACTCAGTAACCACTGTGCTACAGGTGCTGAGCCTCTGTTTTATTTTTTGAGACAGTCTTACTATGTTGCCCAGGCTAGAGTGTAGTGGTATCATCATACCTCATTACAACCTCAAACTCCAAGGCTCAAGCAGTTCTGCCTCAGCCTCCTGAGTAGCTGGGTCTACAGGCACACACCACTATGCCTGGCCAATTTTTCTTTATTCAGTAGTGACATGGGTCCCGATGTGGCTCAGGCTGATCTTTCTCAGGCTGGGAGCATCTCACTCTCCCACAGTGTTAGGATTATAGGTGTGAGCCACTGAGCCAGGTCTTTTTTAATTAATTCAACATACTAATTATAGGGTAATTAATTCAACATACTAGTTATAGGGCCTGTGGCTCAGTGGACAGGGTGCTGGACCCATATACCGAAGGTGGCGAGTTCAAACCTGGCCCTGGCCAAACTGCAAGAACAAAAAAAAAAAAAAAAGCCAGGCGTGGCGGGCACCTGTGGGCGATAAAGTGAAACTCTGTCTCTATAAAAAAAAAAAAAAAACTTCCCAAGCCTTTATGAGGCTGAAGGAATCAATTACTACTACACCCAATAAACTGGATTGTTGACCAAAAATATATATATATTAATTATAGTGTTGCCCACAAGTTTGAGAGGCATGCTTTCGAGGTTTTCATTCTTTCATAAATACTTACTGATGGCCTATAATGTGCTAGGCCCAGAGACTATAAGAATAGGAAAGAATGTTGTCTGCTTACAGACTACCCTGGGGAGACAGACGCATAAAGTAGCAAATGCTGTACTGAAAATACTGGGTATTCATAAAGTTCATGCGCAATTTAAAATACCGGTAGTTGTTTATTTATGTATACCCTAGATACGTAAAATGTTAACGGAAACGGGAAGAGACCGTTCAGCTCCTCAGGATTAGTCAGAGTAATTTCAGGAAGCTGATGTTCATTCATCCATCTTGAATTTAAGAGGATATTTTGTTAGACCCTGGTGGTACAAATATAAACAATTTCTGGCCTCAGGAGCTTATAGTCAAAGGGGGATAATCACACAAATAGCTTTTAAGTAAACTATTGATAAAAGCAAATGCTTGCATGACACTTTCCAGGCAGTCTGGGAACAATTCAAAGTTTTGCCTGGGAAGGCGGAAATGAGAATACTGTATGTAACAGTCCCCTTCCCTCTGAGGAGAGGGATTGAAGGTTTACTTGGTCAGCAGTGGCCAGTGATTTTATCAATCATGCCTATGTAATGAGCTTTCCATAAAAACCCAAAATGATTGGGTTTGAGAAGCTGCCAGGTTGGTGAATGAGAACACATGACACAGCTGTGTGCTAGGAAGATGGTACATCCCACCCCATGGGGACAAAAGCTCCTGGCTTTACCCTGTGTATCTCTTCTGAACCTTTGTAGTAAATGGGTGAACTAAAAAAATAACAGGGCACAATACATGAAATCTATGTAGAAGCTTAATTGCAGTTTTCCAAGCGAGAGCTATAGGGAGAATATTTCAGCCTGACAAAACTGCACGTGGCAGTGGTTTGTAGGAAATTTGGGAAGGCTAGAAGTTTGATGATGTTCTGTCATTTGTCTGGAAGTGAAGGAGCTGCATCATAAACCCCTTACAGACGTAGGGGGGAGTGTGGACTTTACCGCACAGGCAGTAACTATTCAAGATTCATTACGTAAGGGAGAGACAATGTCATATTTGTATTTCTTTTGAAGTGGGACAGACCAGGATGAAGCGGAGAAGACTCAGAATGGTGGTGAGAAACCAGTTTGCAAGTATTGCAAGAGTCCATGAGAGAAATGACTGTGTAAGCCAAGGCGATGGGATGACTGGGGGAGAGCACCTGTGCCTCAAAGCAGTAGGACACCAGCCCCATATACCGAGGTGGTGGGTTCAAACCAAGCCCCGCCTAAAAACTGCAAAAAAAAAAAAAGGAAAAAAATTTGAAAGAGGACAAATAAAGATGTATCTGACATACAAAAGCTAAAAATAAAAAATAAAAAATTCCTTCATTCCAGTAGACCTGCTCTACAAAAAATGTGAACAGAGGGTCATGGTACTCGTAGGAATGCTCTAGGAATTGCTCTAGGTGGTTGGAATCAGGCCAACAAAACCTACTAAGATTCTTGTCTTTGGAGAATTGACATTCCAGCAGAGGGAGACAGACAATATATGAGTGATATAGTGTTAGAAGATGAAAAACTTTTTTGTTTGCTTTTGTTTTTTAGAAAGAGTGTTGAAAGGTGCATCCACAGTGAGGGACAGGACAGATTTTAATACAGAACAGGGTGGTCCTTTGAAATATGCTTGTTCATTTAGGGCTTATCCCATATTCTCAAATTGAATTAAAAAAAAAAACACCTTTAAGATGTGTATGAGAAAATAAAATTTAAATTTGAAGCACTTGAAATCATTTATACACTCAAAGATTATAGACAAAGAATTTTTGTATGTGTTTCGTTTTGAAGTGGAAATAGGATTAATTAGGGAATAATAATGTATATGTGACAAATTATCTTTAAAATGTTATCCACGTGAAAGAAGATATTTTTATCAACAATAATATCACAACAAACCAATTTTTTTGTTGTTGCTCTTGGTGCATCACAGCTCACAGCAACCTCCAGTTCTTGGGCTTAGGTGATTCTCTTGCCTCAGCCTCCTGAGTAGCTAGAACCACAGGTGCCCGCCACAACACCTGGCTATTTTTTGTTGCAATTTGGCTGAGGCCGCATTTGAACCCCCCATCCTCAGTATATGGGGCTGGCATCCTACTCACTGAGCTATAGGCACTGACCCAGGATAAAGCAATTTAGAACTCTTCTCAACATTTGTGTTAGAAAAAAACAAATACTCTGATTTAATCAACTGAAGTTACCTGTTCCTGGCAGCTTTATAGTTCCAGTTATATATTAGTGCATCCTAATTAATCCTCTCTAAAGTACAGAATTTAATCAGAATTGCAGCTTTCATTCTGTAGCTTTGTTTTTCAACTTATATTACTGATAGGCTAAAACAGATGGCAGCTCAGCCATCAGATTTGGTCTATAAATAGCTCCTCAGTAACCACGGAAGGAAGTCATACAACTAGAAAAGGATATGATACAGGAAAATGGACTGAGGAAGAAGGGATATAGTAAATATCAATGATCCATACAAATTACTTAAATATCTATATTGACTAAGCCTCATAAAATTTACAGTCATAGTGAAAATTAGGCAATGCAACAAACCTGCAACACCTAGCTTTTAATAATCAGCATTTCTCCATAGTTTTTTTTGTTTTGGTTTGTTTTTTTTTTGTAGTTTTTGGCTGGGGCTGGGTTTGAACCCCCCACCTCCTGCATATGGGGCCAGCACCCTACTCCTTTGAGCTACAGGTGCCGCCCTTCTCCATAGTTTTTAAGGTCTATTTTTCTTCCATTTAGTTTTTGTTGCATTATTTTAAAGCAAATTGTAGATATGTCATTTCTTTCCTAAATAATTAAAAAGTGCTTTAAAAGGGGGCTCCTTTTTGCATAACCATAAAAAATGTAAACATTTGCCAAAACTTGTGAAACTTAGCTGTGAGGAACTTTGTTTTGGGGGACAGGGGTCTCTAGTGCCCAAGCTTTTAAAATGTTATCCACATGGGAGAAGATATAATTTTTATTTTTATCAACAATAACATCATGATAAAGCAGTTCAGAGCTCTTTGCTCAAATTCCTGGGCACAAAGGCTCCTCCTGCCTTAACCTCCTAAGCAGCTGAGATTACAGGCGTGTGCCACTCCTGGTCTTCAAAATTCTTTCTCCTTGCAAAACTCCGACTGACTTAAGCCTTTCTAACTTTCAGGTAGTTCTTCCTCTGTCACCACCATAATCAAATCATACTTCATTAAAATAAACTAATGTTTATGTACTTTTTTTGGGGGGGGAAAACAAGTTAAAGTATAACCTTTATATACAATTTCTTGTATGTATGCACTTGCTTTTAAAAAAGAGGTACTATAAGAATTTTTTTTAAGAAGCCCAAAAGCTGGCTGGACACAGTGGCTAACTTCTATAGTCCTAGCATTCTGGGAGGCTGAGGCAGGTGGATCTCTTGAGTTCAAGAGTGTGAGAAAAACCTGAGCAAGAGTGAGACCTTGTCTCTACCAAAAATAGAAAAACTAGCTGGGCCTCATGGCTGTTGCCTGTAGTCCCAGTCACTAACTGGGGAGGCTGAGGCAGGAGGATCACTTGAGCCTGGGAGTTTGAGGTTGCTGTGAACCACAGCCCTCTAGCCTGAGGCAATACAATGAGACTCTGTCTCAAAAACAAAAGAAAAAGCCATGGCTTCTCCGTGTATGTGACTAAGCACGGTGGTTACAGCGCCAATCACATACACAGAAGTTGGCAGGTTCCAACCTGGCCCGGGCCAGCTAACCAACAATGACAACAGCAACAAAAAATAGTCGAGCGTTGTGGTGGGCGCCTGTAGTCCCAGCTACATGGAAGGCTGAGACAAGAGAATGGCTTGAGCCCAAGAGTTTGGGGTTGCTGTGAACTGTGACATCACGGCACTCTACCAGGGGCAACACAGTGAGACTCTGTCTCAAAAACAAATAGACAACAACACCACCCAAAAAAAAAAATGAAGAAGAAGAAGAAGCCCAAAAGAATGTGTGGAGATACTCTGTAGTGGAAAGTGAGTGAGATTAAATAATGACAGTGGCGTGAACACTTAGGCCAAAATGTTTATAAAACAATAACCATGTAAATGGCTCTATTTTCTTACAATAATTATAAAAATTCTTTGATTGAAACTGAAACCAAGAAATCGAACCAACTTTTGTAAGTATTTTTAAAATAACAAAACGTTATTATTATTACCTACATGTGTCCTTTTCCTGGTATTCTTCCTTCTCTGTGCACATCCAGATTTTTATCTGGTATTATTTTCCTTCTGCCTGAGGATTTTTCTTAACATTTCCTTTAGTGTTTGGGAGCTGGCAATGGGTTTTTCTAGCTTTTGTGTGCGGAAAAAAATCTTTATTTCACCTTTGTTTTTTTTTTTTTTTTTGAGACAGAGCCTCAAGCTGTCAACCTGGGTAGAGTGCTGTGGCATCACAGCTCAGGGCAACCTCCGACTCCTGGGCTCAAGCGATTCTCCTGCCTCTGCCTCCCAAGTAGCTGGGACAACAGGCACCTGCCACAACGCCTGCTTTTTTTTTTTTTTGGTTGCAGCCATCATTGTTGTTTGGCGGGGCTCGGGCTGGATTCGAACCCGCCAGCTCAGGTGTATGTGACTGGTGCCTTAGCTGCTTGAGCCGATATCGTCACTGCATATAGAGTTGTAGGTTGATAGTTTTTTTCTTTCCAGGCTTTACAGACATTGCTGTCTCACGGTGTGTTGTTTCTGGTAAGCGTTTATTGTCATTCTTACTTCTGTTTCTCTGTAGTGCCATTTTTCTCAGGTTGCTTTTAAGGCTTTCTCTTTGTCACTGGTTAAAAGCAATTTGATTATCATGTTCCTTGGTGTAATTTGAAGCATGTGCCTTCGTGTTTCTTAAGTTTAGGATTGACTGAGCTTCTTAGATCTGTGGGTTTACAGTGTTTATCAAATTTGGGTTTATAGTGTTTATCAAATTTGGAACATTATTGACCTTTGTTTCTTCAAATAATTTTTTCGTACCACTCCTTCCCTTTTGGGTAGTCCAAGTATTCATAGATGTATGTTAGTAGGCTCTTCGAAGTTGCCCCACAGCTCACTGATGCTTTGTTCTTTTTTCTTTTTATTGTATTCTTCTCTGTGTGTTTCTTTTTAGATAGTTTCTACTGTTTTGTCTTTAAATACATTAAATCCATCTTTTCTTTTGTTGTGTTTTGTTCTGCTATTAATCCCATCCAATGTACTTGTCATCTCCACGTTGTATTTTTAATTTTTAGAAGTAACAATTTGGTGCCTGTGGTCCCAGCTACTCGGGAGGCTGAGGCAAGAGAATCGCCTAAGCCCAGGAGTTGGAGGTTGCTGTGTGCAATGTGACGCCATGGCACTCTACCCAGGGTGATAAAGTGAGACACTGTCTCTACAAAAAAAAAAAAAAAAAAAGAAGAAGAAGAAGTAATAATTTGGGTCTTTATTTTGGTATCTTTAATGTGGTTTCCTCTTACCTTCTTGAACATATGAGCTGAAATTATGGTAACTACTTTAATGTTCTGGTCTACTAATTCTTTTTCTTCTGAGACAGAATCTCACTTTGTTGCCCTGGGTAGAGTGCTGGGGCATCACAGCTTACAGCAACCTCAAACTCTTAGGGCTCAAGAGATCCTCCTGTCTCAGCCTCCCAAGTACCTGGGAATACAGACTCCCACCATAATGCCCAGCTATTTTTAGAGATGGGGTCTCGCTCTTGCTCAGGCTGGTATTGAACTCCTGAGCTCAGGCAATCCACCTACCTCAGCCTCCTAGTGTGCTGGTGGGATCCACAGCACCTGGCTGTGTAATCTTTTATCTGTGTTCTTTCTGGTTCTGTTTCTATTAACAAATTTTTCTCCTTACTCTGAGAAATATTTTTCTGAGTTTTTTGCATGCCTGTTAAGTTTTGATTGAATGATAAACAACATCAGTTTTCATTGTCAGATGCTGTTTTTTTTTATTCCTTACAATATTCTTGAGCTTTAAGTAACTTTAAAGCAATTAAGTTACTCAAAAATAGTTTGATCTTCTTGGGTCTTTCTTTGGTAGGGCAGCCTTTAATCTAGGGCTAATTTTTCACTACCAGTTAGACCAGACTTCTCTGAGTAGCTCTGTGATCCCCTACGTATTACAGATTTTCAACTCTGATTGGTGAGTGCAACTCTTCCTGGAGGAGTGTCAGCTTCCAGGAATTATCCTTCCCTTGCTTTTCTGGTGGTTCTTTCTCTAGCGTTGAGTAGTTTCCTCACATGCTTGTAGCTAAAAATTCAAAAGGAGCCCTGAGTTGATGGCCAAGCTTGCTCTGTGCAGCTTTCTCCTCTTTCATATTGTCCTCTGTGAATTTTATTTGCCTTCACCTTCCTAAGTTTGAGCTTTATCCCCACTGGGAGTGATGGATTCTTCCTCCCATTGCGGTACCCAGACAAGTTGGGGCAGTCACAGGGCTGACCTGGCCTGCTTCCCTTCTTTCAGGGATCATTATCCTACACCACCTGTTGTCCAGTGACTGAAAAACAGACACATACATGTCTTATGCCCTGTTTTTAGTCTTTTAAAGTAAGAGGGTAAACACAGTCCCTGTTACTCCAACATGGCTGCAGCAGATTCCTTACAGAAACTGATTTTGAAATTGTAGAGAGCTGGCTGAGAGCCAGCAGGGCCCCGGCAGCCTGGGAAACATTCAGGGAATGAACTTCCAGCTGCTTCTCCTCCTTTCCCAAAACAATCATATTCCTTTCTTCTTGCTCCCCCTGCCAGAAGTCATGTAGCTCTTTGTCTAGTTAATTTTTTTTTTTTTTTTTTTTGAGACGGAGCCTAAAGCTGTTGCCCTGGGTAGAGTGCTGTGACATCACAGCTCACAGCAACCTCCAACTCCCAGGCTCAAGCAATTCTCCAGTCTCCGCCTCCCAAGTAGCTGGGACTACACCTGGCTATTTTTTGGTTGTAGCCGTCATTGTTGTTTGGCAGGCCCAGGCTGGATTCAAACCCACTAGCTCATGTGTATGTAGCTGGCGCCTTAGCTGTTGAGCCACAGGTACAAAGCCTGTCTAGTTAATTTTTAAGAACTATGCAGAGATCCTTGTGATCTTTCCCTTTTCACTTCTTATCGTATGTTAACAAAGTTGAGTAGAAACCATTAACAGGATGATTTGTCTTTATTAAAGTCATTTACATTTTCCAATCATACTGTAAGACCAAAGATATGTCTTTCCTCTATGCTACTTCCCCGTAGATGACCCGGTACAGATTCTATTAAATAAAGCTGGTTTTGTGCTTTGGTGATAGCGACAGCCATCAGCTCAGTCAGACCTCCTGATCCCATCTTTCATCTCAGTGTCTTCTCTTGTGTTGTATTTTCCTCAGTTCCCGCCACTTCCACTCCGGTTCGCTCTCCTTCCCCATGAGTTCCCGCCATTTCCACTCCGGTTCGCCCTCCTTCCCCCTGAGTTCCCGCCACTTCCACTCCGGTTCGCCCTCCTTCCCCCTGAGTTCCCGCCACTTCCACTCCGGTTCGCTCTCCTTCCCCCTGAGTTCCCGCCACTTCCACTCCGGTTCGCCCTCCTTCCCCGTTAGTTCCCGCCACTTCCCACTCCGGTTCGCCCTCCTTCCCCGTGAGTTCCCGCCACTTCCACTCCGGTTCGCTCTCCTTCCGCGTGAGTTCCCGCCACTTCCCACTCCGGTTCGCTCTCCTTCCGCGTGAGTTCCCGCCACTTCCACTCCGGTTCGCTCTCCTTCCGCGTGAGTTCCCGCCACTCCCACTCCGGATCGCCCTCCTTCCCCGTGAGTTCCCGCCACTCCCACTCCGGTTCGCCCTCCTTCCCCCTGAGTTCCCGCCACTCCCACTCCGGTTCGCCCTCCTTCCCCATGAGTTCTCGCCACTTCCACTCCGGTTCGCCCTCCTTCCCCATGAGTTCCCGCCACTTCCACTCTGGTTCGCCCTCCCCCATGCTGGTTCATGATAGAAGTCAACATTCTTCCCCCCCCCACACACACATTGTTGCCCTCAGTAGAGTGCTGTAATGTCTCAGCTCACAGCAACCTCAAACTCTTGGGCTCAAGCTATTCTCTTGTCTCAGCCTCCCGAGTAGCTGGGACTACAGGCACCCGCCACAACACCCAGCTATTTTTTTAGAGACAAGGTCTTGCTCTGGTTCTGGCTGGTCTTAGAACTCATGAGCTCAGGGAATCCGCTGCCTTGGCCTCCCAGAGTGCTGGGATTATAGGCATAAGCCACCATGCCCTGCCCAAAGTTAACATTTCATAAAATAGTTATGTAAGAGTCTATTGCTGCCTAACAAATCTCCCCCAAATTTAGTGGCTTTTAAAGCAATCATCATTAATAATAATGGATGCCACAGAAATATAATACAAGGGATTATCTCTGAATACTATCAGAAATTCTATGCCCAGAAATTTGACAATATGAAGGAAATGGATCCATTTTTTTTTTTTTTGTAGAGACGGTCTCACTGTATTGCCCTAGGTACAGTGCTGTGGTGTCACACAGCTCACAGCAACCTCTAACTCCTGAGCTTAGGCAATTCTCTTGCCTCAGCCTCCCTAGTAGGTGGAACTACAAGTGCCCACCACAATGCCCAGATACCTTTTTTTGTTATTGCAGTTTGGCCAGGGTCAAGTTTGAACCCGCCACCCTTGGCATATGAGCCGGCGTCCTACCCACTGAGCCACAGGTGCCACCCGAAATGGATCAATATTTGGAATCACAACCTCTCCCTAAACTTAGCCAGGAAGAAGTAGATCACCCAAACAGACCAATTTCAAGCACTGAGATCAAAGAAAAAATAAAAAGTCTTCCAACAAAAAAATGCCCTCCTCTGGATGGATTCACACTAGCATTCTATCAAACCTTCAAAGAAAAGTTTATTCTCATACTGCAGAAATTATTCCAAAAAATTGAGGAGGAAGGAATCTTCCCCAACACATTCTATGAAACAAACATCACCCTGATACCAAAACCAGGAGAAGACCCAACTAAGGAAAACTTCAGACCAATTTCACTAATGAATATAGATGCAAAGATTTAACAAATCCTAGCCAGTAGATTACAGCTTATCAAAAAAGTCATACATCATGACCAAGTAGGTTTCATCCCAGGGATGCAAGGCTGGTTTAACATATGCAAGTCCATAAACGTTATTCACCGTATCAACAGAAGCAAAAACAAAGACCATATGATCCTCTCAATAGATGGAGAAAAAGCAGTTGATAAAATCCAGCATCCTTTTCTAATTAGAACACTGAAGAGTATAGGCATAGGTGGCACATTTCTTAGACTGATCGAAGCTATCTATGACAAACCCACAGCTAATATTTTACTGAATGGAGTAAAACTGAAAGCTTTTCCAATTAGGACTGGAACCAGACAAGGTTGTCTTCTGCCACCATTACTATTCAACAGAGTGCTGGAAGTTCTAGCCAATATAATTAGGCAAGAAAAGGAAATAAAGGGCATCCAAATGGGAGCAGAGGATGTTAAACTCTCCCTCTTTGCTGATGATATGATCTCATACTTAGAGAACCCCAAAGACACCACTACAAGACTCCTGGAAGTGATCAATAAATACAGTAATGTCTCAGGATATAAAATCAATATCCATATGTCAGTAGCCTTTGTATATGCCAACAACAGCCAAGATGACAGGCTAATTAAGGACACAACTCCCTTCACTATAGCTTCAAAGAAAATTAAATACTTAGGAATATACCTAACAAAAGAGGTGAAGGACCTTTATAAAGAAAATTATGAAACCCTACGAAAGGCAATAGCAGAGGATATTAACCAACGGAAGCACATACCATGCTCATGGCTGGGAAGAATCAACATTGTTAAAATATCTGTACTTCCCAAAGCAATCTACTGATTCAGTGCCATTCCTATTAAAATACCAACATTGTACTTTCAAGACTTGGAAAAAGACCACACCTACAGTGCATCTTACAAGGGTACATGTGAAACTTAATAAATGTAGAATATAAATGTTTTAACACAATAACTAAGAAAAAGCCAGAAATGCTGTGTTAACCAGTGTGATGAAAATATTTCAAATTGTATATAAAACCAGCACATGGTACCCCATGATTGTATTAATGTACACAGCTATGATTTAATAATAATAAAAAAAAAGACTTGGAAAAAATTATTCTTCGTTTTCTGTGGAACCAGAAAAAAATCTATATAGCTAAGGCAGTTCTTAGTAATTAAAACAAAGCCGGGAGCGTCAGCATACCAGATTTTAGGCCATACTACAAAGCCATAGTGGTCAAGACAGCTTGGTACTGGCACAAAAATAGAGACATAGACATTTGGAATCGAATAGAAAACCAGGAAATGAAATTAACATCTTACAACCACCTAATTGTCAATAAACCAAACAAGAACATACACTGGAGGAAAGACTCCCTATTCAATAAATGGTGATGGGAGAACTGGATATCCACATGTAAAAGCCTGAAACTGGACTCGCACCTTTCTCCACTCACAAAAATTGATTCAAGATGCGTAAAGGACTTAAATTTAAGGCATAAAATTATAAAAATCCTCAAAGAAAGCATAGGAAAAACATTGGAAGATATTGGACCGGGGAAAGACTTCATAAAGAAGACTGTCATGGCAATTACAACAACAACAAAAACAAATGGGATTAATTAAGCTGAAAATCTTCTGTATAGCTAAGGAGACAACAACCAAAGCAAACAGACAACGTACACAATGGGAAAGGATATTTGCATATTTTGAATCAGACAAAAACTTGATAACTAGAATCTATAGAGAACTCAAATTAATCCACATGAAAAAAGCCAACAATCCCATATATCAATGGGCAAGAGATATGAATAGAACCTTCTCCAAAGAAGACAGATGAATGGCAAACAAACATATGAAAAAATGCTTATTGTCCCTAATTATTAGAGAAATTTCAGAACCACCCTGAGATACCATCTAACCCCAGCGAGAACAGCCCACATCACAAAATCTCAAAACTGCAGATGCTGGCATGGATGTGGAGAGAAAGGAACACTTTTAAACTGCTGGTGGGACTGTAAACTAATACAACCTTTTTGGAAGGAAGTATGGAAAACCCTCAAAGAACTCAAGCTAGATCTCCCATTTGATCCTGCAATCCCATTACTGGGCATCTACCCAGAAGGAAAAAAATCTTTTTATCATAAGGACACTTGTACTAGACTGTTTATTGCAGTTCAATTTACAATCGCTGACATGTGGAAACAGCCTAAATTCCCACAAACCCAGGAATGGATTAAGAAGCTGTGGTATATGTACACTATGGAATACTATTCAGCCATTAAAAGAATGGAGACTTTACATCCTTTGTATTAACCTGGATGGAAGTAGAACACATTATTCTTAGTAAAGCATCACAAGAATGGGGAAGCATGAATCCGATGTACTCAATTTTGATATGAGGACAATTAATGACTTAGTACACAGTGTGGGGTGTGGAAATGAGAGAGAGAAGGAGGGAGGGGTGAGGGAAAAGAAGAGCAGAGAGAGGGAAGGAGGGAGGGCTGGGGTCTTGGTTGTGACACGCCTCTTGGGGGCAAGACACAATTGTAAGAGGTACTTTACCTAGCAAGTGCAATCAGTGTAACCTGGTTTCTTATACCCTCAGTGAATCCCCAACAGTAAAATAAATAAATGAATAAAACAATCGTTTATTTGTTCATGATTTTGTGTTAACATCAGTGGTTGAAGTGAGTAGTTCACATGCTCCATGTGGTATCAGCAGGGTTCATTTAGGTCAATTGAAAGGTCAGCTGGGGACTGGTTGGTCCAAAACAGTTAGATGTCTGGCAGATAGTTGTGGATTTCAGCAGAGCCTTTCTCTCCTTGTCACCTCTTACCCTCCGGAATGCTAAATTAGGTTTCTTGATCGGATGACAAAAGCATACTATTTAATAAAAACTGAAAGCTGAAGTTGCAAGGTTGCTTAAGACCTAGCCTAGGAAGTCACACATCACTTCCATCTCATCTGTTAGTTAAAGCAAGTTACAAGGCCAGCTCAGGTTCTAGGGGCAAGGAAAAACCGACACCTAATTACTGAGAAGAGCACCAAAGTCACTCAGTGTAGAGCATGAGCACACAAGCCTGTGATCAGTAGGGACTGTCACAGTGACAGTGTACTAGGCCAGTCCACAAAGCCTCTGTTTAATGCTGCCTTTTGTTTGGAAGCTATCTTGTGGGTCAGAGAACAAGTTTATTTGTCTATTACAGTTTATTTTGTCTCAAAAGCCTTATTGGAGGTTACCCTTTAGGCCTGTCCTTGACCTTTGAGGTACCAGGATGTGGACTAAGAACTGAGGACTAGAAAGATTATGGGGCTGCAAGTGACAATGACAGCAATATTGGGGTCCTCTCTGGCCCTTCCAGGAATCTGTCCATTTGCGTTTAGAGAGAGAAAAGAGAAAACGGTGGAGAAAAAAGGAGAACATGGGGAAAAAATAGCACCACTTGAGAAAATACAGCAAAAAGGAGTCTGGGAGACAAAAAAAGAGTCTTTCTGTTGTCTCTAACAGAAGCCTAGCTCAAAACTGACTCACTTAACTGGAAATCCAGAAATAGGATGAGGATAAGGCAGGGCTGGACCCTCTGCTACAACCATGTGATCCGAGTATTTCTCAGGAGGGCTTCCTGTGAGAACAGTGGGGCTCCCAGAAATTCCAGAAATATACCTGCCAGTTTAGCTATCCCCAAGAGAGGCAGCTCCTCTGTTTTAAATGCCAGCACTTCTGATGCTTACTGGTGAGAGGGGTCAAAGACTGAAAATAAAAGATTATTCCAAATTGTGAATGAAAGGAAATGGAGTCCAGGTTCTGTATGGGCAGCGTCGGCCTTTATTTCCACCCGAGTGTGGGTGAGCTGAGCTTGAGAAGAAAGTCAGCCCGTGGATTAAGGTGGATGGAGGTTTTAAGGGGTCGGAAGGGTGGGGTGGGCACATTCTATTGGGCACGTCCCTCCATTTGACTCTATCATCCCAGTCCTCTTAGTCTACCCTAAGGAGGTGAGCTGATAGCCTAGTATGTCTTTGACTGCTTCTTGCGGCATGAGGGCCAGCGTGGACTATCTGTAAGGAAAATGGAAAATGGGAGAGGGAAGGGAGCAGTGTTTACAGGAGTGTGCTTGGGCTTTCAGTTTGAACTGGTTGGTATCCACATAGGGCAAGGACATGAGTGGTTGTTTCCAGGTGACTGCCTGGTCAATAAATCAAGAGATGAGGAGGAGGATTACTGGTCCAGAACTGAGAAAGAAAAGTCACACTTAGTGGCCCTAAAATACTAAATAACCAAGGAGGCTACGATTCCAGCACCCCGAAGGTGGAGTAGCCTGAGGGCACCATAAATTACCGACAGTTCCCACCACCAAGATCTGTTTGTTTCAGAAGACTTTATAAGGTGGCAGCATGGAAAAAGTTGTTCCTGTGTTTATTAGAAAATAAATTGGTTATGTTCCACTAGTAAAAATACCCAAAGTTTAGTTTTCAGGATGGCGGCCATGGGCATCCTAATTTTCTGGGAATTGTCAGTCTTTCACAGCTAGGTGAAATTTCAGCTCTGGAAATTTGCTAGATCCTGGGAGTGACTGCGAAACCATATTTTCAGAAAGACTTGGGCAATCAGACTTCCAATGAGACCTTCCCAGGCTGGACATGGCTTGGGGGAAGATTTGGATTTGGGCACTGCTTTGCCCAAGGGCCTGGTTTGCTGGACTTAAAACACAGTCCCAGGGAGATTTTGTTTTTTTGGAGTGCCTTGGGTAGTTTTAAGAAGTAGCCAGGTTTTGTATAATGGTGGAAACTGATAACTGGAGCTCTGAGAAGTGCTACTGCACCTCGAAGGCCTTACCAGTGAGAACTTGCTGGAGGGTCTGAGAGCCCTGGGGGAATTTGGGGGTTCTGCGTTTCTTTTCTTCCCCAGTTCTGCCTTTTTTCTTTCTACTGCATGAAGCAGAGGTGGGGGTGGGTGGAGAGGGAGAGGGATGGGGTGGAATTCTGCCCATAGGAATTCTGTGTGCAGGAAATGAGGTTGAGGGAGGGCTGCAGGGGGGCAGAAGGGGAGGGTTGCCTGCTGGGTGGAAAGAAGACAGTGGAGATTTGGATGGGTGGGAGGAGCTGGTTTGACAAGGAAGATCTGAGAGGGTTCACAAGATGAACACAGAGAAGGAATGTTTCAGAGGAGGAGAAAGGCCTGGAAGTAGGGGATCTCTGACCATTTGCCTGATCTCTGACAATAGTTATTGAGATCAGTGAAGATTGAGAGGTCAAATGTGCCACTTTCAGGCCATCGGGAACCATTGTGTAGTCTGTATGTAGGCCAAGTGGTATTACAGAAAGAGATAAGATGTTTAGGTTTAAGGTTTGGATAGAGCCTTAGAAGGCTGAGGTGAGTTAAAAGGCATCTTAAAGGTGAAGAAGGGGAATCCATTGAGTGGTCCCCATATCAGAAACAGGAGGTTAAAAAAAAAAAAAAAAAAAAGAGATTAAAACAAGAATGTAAAGAGCCTGCGAGGAGGAGGAAGGAAGTGACTGAGGACTAGGGTAACCAGCTGGAAAAAGTGGCCCAGGCCCCTTGGAGGGCATCTGCATTCCTGTCTGGATGGGCAAGTCTGATTCATGGGCTGATTCTGTAGGTGGCCAGGGCTAGCATCAGGGAGGTACTAGACCTCCTTATGGGAAATCAGCCAGAAAAAGCAAGGCTGGGGTTAACCAACCCGAAGAGTGGCTCAGGCCCACAGGAAGGCATCCCCAAACACGAGGCACTGGATGGGTAAACCTGGCTCGCTGGGTTAGGCACAGACCAACAGAATTTTTTTAAAACAGAGAGGGGCTATATACTACTGTTTAAGACCACCAGAGATGGAGGGAGAGGGAAAGGAGTTGGAGTGGAGAAATGGAAACAAACGTTTAAAAGGTTCAGAAAGGGGTTCTAGACAAATGCTCACCTCATCAATAAATGGATGAATTTTGGGTTGGGGTCAGAGGGGTTCCCCCATTTCTCTTTGCCTCGTTGGAACAAGAGTCTATCTAGTTGGGTCCAACAGGGTATATTTCAGCCCCCCAAGGGGGCTTCTCCCCATCCAAGTCATGGAACCAAAAAAGTCATGAGAGGTCAAAGACCCAAAATAAAAGATTATTCAGAAACGTGAACGAAAGGAAATGGAGTCCAGGTTCTGTGTGGGCAACATTGGCCTTCATTTCCAACCGGGTGCAGGTGAACTGAGCTCGAGAAGAAGTCAGCCCGTGGGTTAAGGTGGGTGGAGGTTTTAAGGGGTCAGAAGGGTGGGGGTGGGCACATTCTATGTGGGAGGGTCTGCTCTATTTGGGCAGGTCCCTCCATTTGACTCTATCAACTGTCACTGCTTCTGTTCACCCCTGAATCATGAGCAGGGATTGAGCGACTGTCACCAGCCAGGTCTTCAACCATTGCTGGGGTGGGCTCAGCCCTACAAGAACTAAGTGAGTGAAAGTAGAAGTGTGGTTTCTCTGCAGAAAACTAAGACGTTGTTCTGAGAAGCAGTGGGAGGAGGAGGTGGGCAGGCCGTCTCTCCCTCTCTCTCACACACCACCTATTTTAGTCCATTCCCACTGCACTGTCTCTGCAGGTTATGTGGCCAAAATGAACGATGTTGATAAACGATTTTAGTCACCAAAGCTCTTCTTAGAGCTAACACCTACTGTTCCCAGGAATAACTTGTCTTTAACACAGAAACGGAAGCTGGGTCCAGAGTGGCTGGAGAAAGCCTAATCTTAGGCTTTCTGAATACAGTGTAAAATCTCTCCAATGTTTGGTTGGTGAAGAAATTTTCAGCCCCACCAATGATTCAAGAAGTTGCATTTATAGCCAGTCACTGAGGCCCCTCCCATTCAGTCTTTTCCCATGTTGATGAGTTTCCAAGTCCTATAGATTGTGACTCTCTGCAATCAGAAATGTGTCACCAGCTGCTTATTTGGTCTCTTTGGCCTCTCCACAGTCCACTGTCTGTACTGCAGGCAGAGCAACCCACTAAAATGCAAATACAGTCATGACACTTCACTGAAAAGATTTCAAGGGCAGGCTGCAGCTTGCAGATAAAGCAGCAGCTCTCGCAGCCTGCCGGAGGTTTGCCTGCTGCTTCACACGGCCAGTGCTGTGCCTGGACGGTCTTCCTCATCTAGCTTCTCCTTCTGTCTTTTCAAACTCTGATGAAGTATCCTCTCCTCTGAAAAGTCTTCCCTTCTCCCTGCTCTGTTGTAATCTGTTTTAGACCTTCTTCCTCTGGGCTTTCCGAGCATCCTGTGCATATTACAGCACGTTAAAGTGCAGGTCCCCACGGGAGGGACCTTCTTCTGCTCTTTGTTGGTGTGGTCCCCATGGCTAACCGAGCATCTGGCTTGTAGCAGGTCTGGATAAAGGACTAGTACCTTTTACTGTAACATGATCCCTTATTTCCTGTGTCTTCACCTGAGAGCAGAGACTGTAGCCCTGTGCCTGACAGAGGACTGAGTGTGGAGCAGGCACTTAGCAGTTTGAGTGATAACAGTGGCTTGCAAAGGAGGTAAGCTGAACTGCTTCCAACTAACCTTGAAGCTGGTTTGCAAGGGATGGGAGGCAGCTGATGTGGAGTATGCAGAACTGTCCATCTCCCTGACTGACCACAATGGTGCCCTTGAAGCTAACCTCTTAAAGAATATTTCTTTCTTTTTTTTTTTTTTTTGAGACCGAGCCTCAGCTGTGGCCCTGGGTAGAGTGCCATGGCATCACAGCTCACAACAACCCTCAAACTCTTGGGCTTCAGCTATTCTCTTGCCTCAGCCTCCCGAGTAGCTGGGGCTACAGGCGCCCGCCACAACACTCGGCTATTTTTTTGTTGTAGTTGTCCTTGTTCTTTAGAAGGCCTGGGCCAGGTTCGAATCTGCCAGCCCCAGTGTATGTGGCCGGTGCCCTAGCCACTGAGCCACAGGCATCAAGCCCTTAAAGAATATTTCATGCCACATTTCATGAATTCTCATGACCCAGCGTGATAAAACTTCACGTAATGAGCTAGAGCCCACAGCCAACTGGAATCATGGCGGTGCAGGATGTCCTCTTTCAGGAATGATAAGTAATTCATCAGAGAAAAGCACCAAGAACTATGCTGAGGTCAGGGCACATTTGGACTCATTTGTCACACTCTTAATTTCTCTAGAACTAGATAATGAAAATTTAGAGCTACCTATGAGGTATGGGAAGATTCTGAACCATTGATCGCTGAATCAATTACCACATGTATTTATACTTGTAGAGCATGAGAAAGTTGGACAAAATATTTAATAAAAATTTTAACAAAGCATTCATTCAGCATGGAAGTATTTTCTTGCTGAACTAGCATTCTGTTTTACCAATGTTCTACTATAAATGCTAATCATGCCGTGCTTGCAAATAGCTGGACAAAATGGGAGATTTCTGTTTTCCCCACATTCCTATCTCAGGCCTGGGTTAGGTTTGGAATTGACCCTACGGGTTTTGATTTTCTTTTTTTTAATGTTGCTAAGATGAAATTTTTTTTTTTTTTTTCCACATCATTTTCTTCTGTTGGTCTCAACCAGAAAAATTTTATCTTTTATTCTGAGAGTATATAGAGTAAGTAAAAATGGTTAGATTGACCTGATCTTTATTTATTTATTTATTTATTTATTTTGAGACAGTCTCTCTTCGTGGCCCTGGGTAGAGTACTGTGGCATCATAGCTCACAGCAACCTTAAACTCTTAGGCTCAAGGTGATTTTCTTGCCTCAGCCACCTCCGTAGTAGCTGGGACTACAGGTGCCTACTATAATACCCGGCTAGTTTTAGAGACAAGGTCTCGCTCTTGCTCAGGCTGGTCTCGAACTCCTGAGCTCAGGCAATCCACCTACCTTGGCCTCCCAGAGTGCTAGGATTACAGGCGTGAGCCACTGTGCCTAATTTTTAAATGATTCAAAATAGAATGATTTGGCTTGGCGCCTGTAGCTCAAGCGGCTAAGGCACCAGCCACATATACCAGAGCTGGCAGGTTTGAATCCAGCCCTGGCCTGCCAAACAACAATGATAACTACAGCCAAAAAGTGGCTGGGTGTTCTGGTGGGTGCCTGTAGTCCCAGCTACTTGGGAGGCGGAGGCAAGAGTATCGCTTGAGCCCAGGAGTTGGAGTTTGTTGTGAGGTATGATGCTCCAGCACTCTACCCAGGATGACAGCTGGAGGCTCTGTCTCAAAAAAAACCAGAATGATTTAAGAATGTGTATCAGTTACTGTTCTGTTTCTCTAAGCTCTTGTTTACATTCAAGGCAGCGATAGAAGGAATATTATTTCTTGGATACCCGATCCATGAATAGTAACATTATGATCTTGTTGACATCAGTAGGACATACTGCTCAAGAAAAATTTATCACTAGAGAATTTTTGATAACTTATTTATATTCATTATAGAAAATTCCTCTTTTGTTAATAGTGATGGTTTCTGGATTGTCTAGTATGTGCAGGCAGAATGCTAAGTCTTGTATCTCACTTAATCCTTACAATCCTCATTAGTCAACAGATGGAAAAAGCCTGCTGCTCACAGAGGTTCACTTGTACAAAGTTATACCACTACTGTGTGACAAAATTTGGAATTGCTCTTTTTTTTTGTTTGTTTTTTCCGTTTTTGGCTGGGGCTGGGTTTGAACCTGCCACCTCCGGTATATGGGGCCAGCACCCTACTTTGTTGAGCCACAGGTGCGGCCCTAGAATTGCTCTTATTATTATTGCTCCAATTGCCTTTTGAAAAAATGACAGCTAAATTCTAAATGTGGACATCAGGCACTACTAAAGTGGAAATAATCTGGAGCCAAAACATTTAAATAAATGTGACAAGATATGTCTAAAATTAAACAGTGCATTGAGGGTGTGATTTGTTCTGCTACAGAGGAACTATTCCCAGACAGTATAGATTACGTCTCTAATCAATATGCTCAGTGAGGGAAAGATATTCCATTTTCTGATCCCACACATTTCAGCTTCAAATAGTTAATTAGTCATTTCATAGCCAGAAAGAGGAGAGTAATCCTTCAGTGTCCATATGGCATACATTTCCCAAGCTTATTTTTGCATTCCTTCCAGTCCTTTAAATCATAGCTCAAAAAGATAACTTGGGAATGGGAAGAAATGTTACCATGTATATTCTATCAGAATATGTGTTGAGCCCACTCTCTCAAAGTCCTTATCAGGTAGAGATTGTTTCACTATTGGGGCTTGTTACTGTAAGTAAGGTACCAAAAAACCAGAAACAAATTGTTAAAATAGTTTAGATGTGATTATGATACTGTGGACATATTATTAGATAATAATTCTCTGGCTTGGCACCTGTGGCTCAAGCGGCTAAGGCGCCAGCCACATACACCTGAGCTGGCGGGTTTGAATCCAGCCTGGGGCTGCTAAACAGCAATGAAGGCTGCAACCAAAAAATAGCCGGGCATTGTGGCAAGCGCCTGTAGTCCCAGCTACTTGGAAGGTGGAGGCAGGAGACTGGTTTGAGCCCAGGAGTTGGAGGTTACTGTGAGCTATGATGCTACTGTACTCTACCCAGGGGGACAGCTTGAGGCTCTGTCTCAAAAAAAAATGAAAAAGAAAGAAAGAAAATAATTCTCTTTTAGCATTTCATGATGAAATATTTGTGGATCAGTGGTATGCTTTGAATTTATTTCAAAATAAGATAGGAGGGAGTTTGGTGGGTTTGTGGATGGGCTCAGAACTAGCCATGGACTGATGTTTCTTGGCCTGGGTAATGGCTATTGGGGGGTTTATTACATTAGTTTGTATATGTTTGTGTATTTAAAAGTTTTTAAAGTTAAAAAGACTGGGCAGCACCTGTGGCTCAATGGGTAAGAGTGCTGGCCCCATATACAGAGGGTGGCGGGTTTAAACCCAGCCCCAGCCAAAATGCAACAAAAAAAATAGCCGGGCATTGTAGTGGGCATCTGTGGTCCCAGCTACTTGAGAGGCTGAGGCAAGAGAATCGCCTAAGCCTAGGAGTTGAAGGTTGCTGTGAACTGTGACATCACAGCACTCTACTGAAGGTGACAAAGTGAGACTGTATCAAAAAAAAAAAAATTAAAGTTAAAAAGACTGAAAAAATATATAGCTAACAAGGTTGAATCACTTCTTGGGACATATATTCATTTTATTTTTATTTATTTACTTATTTAGAGACAGAGTCTCACTGTGTGGCCCTGGGTAGAGTGCCATGGTCTCATAGCTTATAGCAACCTCAAACTCTCGGACTCAAGCGATCCTCTTGCCCCAGCCTCCCAAGTAACTGGACTATAAGCACCCACCATAAGGCCAAGCTATTTTTGGTTGTAGTTGTCATTGTTGTTTGGCAGGCTGGAGCTGGATTCGAACCTGCCAGTTCCAGTGTATGTGGCTGGCGCCCTAGCTGCTGAGCTATAGGTGCCAAGCCAATATATTCATTTTATAATGGCTCTTACCTTTGAGCACACTATTTAGGCCAGAACAGTGGCTTGTTCTGAGGGATTGCTTATTATCATCAGTGCCCAGCATGCAGGCCAATATTTGGCATAAGAACTTTTTTTTTTTGAGACAGAGTCCACTATGTCACCCTTCATAGAGTACCATGGCGTCACAGCTCACAGCACCCTCTAACTCTTGGGCTCAAACCATTCTCTTGCCTCAGCCTTCAGAGTAGCTGTGACTACAGCGTCTGCCACAATGCCCGGCTATTTTCTTTTTGTTGTTGCAGTTGTTGTTGTTTAGCAGGCCCGGGCCAGGTTTGAACCCGCCTGCCTTGGTGTGTGTGGCTGGGGCCCTACCCACTGAACTACGGGCACCACCTTTATTTTATTTTATTTTATTTTATTTTATTTTTGAGACAGAGTCTTACTATGTGGCCCTCAGTGGAGTGCTGTGGCGTTACAGCTCATAGCAACCTCAAACTCTTGGGCTTAAGTGATTCTCTTGCCTCAGCTTCCCAAGTAGTTAGGACTACAGGTGCCCGCCATAATGCCCTTTGTTGTAGTTGTCATTGTTGTTTAGTAGGCCTGGGCTGGGTTCGAACCCACCAGCCCCCAGTGTATGCAGCCGGCGCCTTAACCACTGACCTACCAGCACTGAGCTACTTACCCTTGTTTTAATAGCTCATAAAGACAAGTCAACTTAGCTTCAGAGGGAAACCCAGCCTTGTTGCCCTGACTGACTGCTGCACAGTAAGAATGCCTGCAGAGATGGTCCTAACATTGAGGTTCATCCTGGCAAACATTAAAGGAGCAAGTTCCCTTGGTGTTCACTTGGGTCTGACTTTTAACATGCTTGTCTTCAGCTGGTTTATAAAAAACAATGAGCACCTAGTTTCAAACTAGCCAAAGAAAAATACTTTAACTTTTTAGATTATTATTTTTTTGAGACAGTCTCACTATGTTGCCCTTGGTAGAATGCGGTGACATCACAGCTCATGGCAACCTCAAACTCTTGGGCTTAAGCGATTCTGTTGTCTCAGCCTCCCTAGTAGCTGGGACTACAGGCACCGGCCACAATGCCCAGCTAACTTTTTGAATTATTACTCCCTCTTGCTTATGAGAGAAGGCAACCAGGAAGAAAACCCAATTATTTCAATGCATGATGTTGGTTAATGCTGCACACTTCTTCCCAGTGATGGTCTTCTTTGTGCTCACCCATCAACACACACCACTGTGCAGACGTGTCAGTAGGTGTAGCATTCCTGGATACCATTTCTTCCTAACTTTATCTCTTTATTATGTTCAGTATTTATTTCCAGTTTAGTAAACAGATCATAAAAAAAGTCAAACTATACAAAATTGGTAGATGTTTTGCTTTTAACTCATAAACAACTGTTTCCTCCCCCCCCCAATGTAATTTAATTTTTCCAGAAAGTTCAAGCATGCTTTATGGTTTCTGACAATATTCAAGCATTTTTAAGTACATAGGATAAAAACACATTAAGTGTTGACATTGTACAGACGTACCTCAAGAAGACTGTGCCCTTTCCCTGAGGTGGCGCTCAGCCCCCTCAACCCCACTTCTCCTGGATGATCACTTCCACATTTGGGGCAGTCTCTGAGTGCACATTATTTTACACACGTGATAGTTAGCTCTAAAACTTTTTTCTTCACTTATGCCTTAGAATTCTAATTGAGTCTGTATATCCTCTGTCACTTTTTTGTTTTTGAGACCGTCTCACTATGTGGACTGGGGCTAGGCTGTAGTGGTGTCATCATAGCTCGCAGCAACCTCAAATTCCTAGGCTCAAATGATCCTCTTGCCTCAGCCTCCCTAGTAGCCAGGTATGGTGCTAGTAGTAGAACGGGTGCCTGCCACCATACAGCATTCATTTTTCTGTTTTTAGGTAGAAACGGTGGGGGTTGGAGGATGTCTCACTATTTTACTCAGGCTGGTCTCAAACTCCTGACTTTAAGTGATCCTCCTGCCTCAGCTTCCCAAAGTGCTAGGATTACAGGCATGAGCCACCAGGCCTGGCCACCTCTCCCTTTTAAATAGCTGTAGTTTGAATGATTTTTCATAGATGTATCTTTTCTTTTCTTTTTCTTTTGCATAATCATTTTAGTTACTTGGGTTATTTTTACCTGGACTCTAGTATCACCACTGCAATTAATCCCCTTTTAAAAAACAGGGTGGCACCTGTGGCTCAGTGAGTAGGGTGCCAGCCCCATATACTGTGGGTGGCGGGTTCAAACCCAGCCCCGGCCAAACAAAAAAATGGCTGGGCGTTGTGGCAGGTGCCTGTAGTCCCAGCTACTTGGGAGGCTGAGACAAGAGAATTGCCTAAGCCCAGGAGTTGGAGGTTGCTATGAGCTGTGATGCCATAGCACTCTACCAAGGGTGATAAAGTGAGACTCTGTCTCTTAAAAAAAAAAAAAAATAATAAATAATATATAGATATAATATATATACAGATAGTAGGCTGGGCACAGTGGCTTGCACCTGTGGGAGACTGAGGTGGGTGGATCACTTGAGCTCAGGAGTTTCAAGACCAGCCTGATCAAGAGCTAGACCCTGTGTCTAAAAATAGTTGAACATTGTGGCAGGTGCCTATGTCCCAGCTACTCGGGAGGCTGAGCCAAGAGGATCACTTGAGCCCAAGAATTTGGGGTTGCTATGAGCTAAGACACCATGGCACTCTACTAAGGGAGACAGAGTACAGCTTGTCTCAAAACAAAACAAAACAAAAAACCCATATGATCTTTATGTACCTAGGTAAGTATATCTATAAGGTGAATTTCTAGAAGTAGAATTGCTAGGTCTAAGCCATTGCTTACACACATGCAGCTGGTCCTTGAAACCCAGTGTGAGCTGCAGGGTCTACTTACAGGTGGGTTTTCTTCTTTCTCTCCCACCCTGAGACAGCAAGACCCCCCCACCAGCCTGCTTAGTGTGAAGGTGACAAGGATGGAGACCTGTACGATGATCCTCTCCCACTTAATGAGTAGTAGATATGTTTCCTCTGACAATTTTCGTAGTAACATTTTCTTTTCTTTAGCTTAGTTTATTGTAACAATACAGTAATTCTTGTACACTATAATAATACAGTAATATTACTTATATGCAAAATTCCGTTAGTTCACTGTTTAGGTTATAGGTGTGACTTCTGGTTAACAGTAGGCTATCAATAGTTAAGGTTTGGGGAAGTCAAAAGTTATGTATGGATTCTCAGGTGCCCTGGGGTTTAGCACCTCTAACCGTGAACTGTTCAAGGGTCAACTTATTTTATACATATATATGTGTATTTATAGTGCAGGCAAACATTGTACTGGCTTATATTCTCACCAATAGTACCAACAGTAAATAAGAGCCTCATTTTCCTGACTTTCTCTAAAATTGGATGATATGTCTCACTCTGTTGCCCAAGGCTAGAGTGCCATGGCTTCAGCCTAGCTCCCAGCAACCTCAAACTTCTGGGTTCAATGAATCCTTCTGCCTCAGCTTCCCAAGTAGCTGGGACAAGCCACAACACTGGCTAATTTATTTTATTTTTAGTAGAAATGAGGTCTCACTCTTACTCAGGTAGGTCAAGAACTCCTGAGTTCAAGGGATCTTCCTGGCTCAGCTTCCCAGAGTGCTCTGGACCGTGTCTTTTAAATCTTTACTCATTTGCTAGGTGGGAAATGGTATCACATTGTTATTTTAATGTAACTTTCTGTCACTATAACTGGAGTTGAACACTTTTCATGTGATTATTCTATATTGCCTTTTTATGTTTTTGCTCATTATTCTACTGAGTTGACTGTCTTCTGATCAGTGGCAACTGACAGAATTTCTACACAGGAGGAGCTTAAGATAAGCAGTTCTGCTGGAGAGGTTAAATCTAAGGAACCCGCCTTGAAATTGTTCTTGTACAATACTTTACAAAAGATCAAGAGAAAATTGATAGTTTTTATCAACGGATGAAGGGCAGCCCTGTAACCCCAGCACTCCGGGAGGCTGAGGTAGGAGGATTGCTTGAGCTCAGGGGTTGGAAACCAGCCTGAGCCAGAGTGAGACCCTAGCTCTAAAAATACTCAGGTGTTGTGGTGGGTGCTTGTAGACCCAGATACTGGGGAGGCTGAGACAGGAGAATCACTTGAGCCCAAGAATTTGAGGTTGCTGTGAGCTATGACACCATGGCATTCTACCCAGGGTGACCAAGTGAGACTCTGTCTCAAGAAAAAAAAAAAGGACAAAGGTCAGGAAAATAGCCTCCACATTCCCGGGTCCCAGTTTGAGTTCACCATTGCTTTCATTTGATTTATAAGAGACCTTTGTTTATTGAATAAATCAGCCTTTTTAATGTTACTTTTGTTGCAAATATTTTCTCTAGTTCTTCTTTCAACTCTGCTTAAATTTTACCCTTTAGAATTTTAATTTTTATATGAATTAGTTTGTCATTCTTTTTATGGCTTCTGGAATAACTCATATTTAGACAATACTTCTACAAAAGTATCCAATGTACTCAATACTATTATGAAACCCATATATAAACACTTATACACTCATATAAATGATAAAACACAAATACAGTCCTGCGAGAGGGAGGAGCGATGGCAGAGCAGGGGGAGGGTGACTGGTGAGAGGAGGGAAGGGGTTTGGTGGGCTCTCACCCAAGTGTGCAATGCAAGGGTATATTTCAAAAGAAGTAGAAATAAATTATAAATGTCTTACCACAAAAGATAAGTAAGGTGATGGTTAATCAACAGATTTACTTAACATCAACTGATTAACATCAGTTTGATTTAAGCATTTCACATAGTATATCAAATCATTACATTGTACCCCATAAATATATAGTTATGATTTAATAAAATATTAAACAAAATTATTCTAGATTCTTTTTTTTTAGAGAGAGTCTCACTTTGTTGCCCTCAGTAGAGTGCTGTGCATCACAGCTCACAGCAACCTCCAGCTCTTGGGCTTAGGCGATTCTCTTGCCTCAGCCTCTGGAGCAGCTAGGACCACAGGTGCCTGCCACAACACCTGGCTATTGTTTTTTGTTGCTGTTCGGCTGGGGCTGGGTTCAAACTCACCACCCTCGGTATATGGGGCTGGCACCCTACTCACCGAACCACAGGCGCCGCTCTATTCTAGATTCTTAAAAAAAAAAAAAAAAAAAGTCTACAATGCATGAGTAAACAAATTACCTATTTTTTCTGGTACATTTATGATGTTATATATTTATGCTTAAATTTCTGATTCACCTGGTGCTTTAAGAAATCCCTCACACTGTGTTTTCCTCTAAATTCCACAACTGTCAGCATAGAAGGGTGAATTCTGTGACCAAATATCATAGACAAGCAGCAGACACCAGCTGGGTGCCTCTAATTGAATTCTGAACTATCTCCCTGGAGAGAGCTTCAGGTTCCATAATCCCCAAGACTGTCCCCTCCTTCCCACCAGTGGTAAGTGCAGGCCTCCAGAACTTCTGACTGGGCCCCTGCAAATTGGGGTTCCCATAACCCCTCTGCCTTTGGATTCTATTAATTTTCTGGAGCAACTCAAAGAACTCAGAGAAACACATTTATAGGTTTGTTATAAGGGTATTGTAAAAGATACAGAGTTAGGTATTCATAGGGTAAGGGATGGGGGAAGAGGCCTGCAGCTTCTGAGTCCTCCCAGAGCACACCCCAGTTCCGGAAACTCCCCATGTTCAGAAGCTCGCCAAACCCTGTCCTTTTGGGGTTTTTGGAAGCTTCATTACACAGTAATGATGGACAATCATGCAGAAATCTGATTGGACAAAAACACATGATCTAAACCTAGCAAGGCCTGTTGGGTCTCATTCTTACTGCATCTCGGCCTTTTGGCTAACATCAAGTGCAGTATCTGTTCAGATTCTTCCTAGCCCCTGTGTGCAACATTCCCTCCTCCAGGAGATGGGGCAGGACCTTCTCTGGAATGGGGGTCTTTTGACCCACAATCAATTTGGAGTGTAGGTGAAGGGAGGGCAGGAGAAGGTCAGAGAAACAGATACTCTGTCTCCTGAGGACTATGAGAATTGTAAGCCAGGAACTGTGGGTGGGAAAAAAAAAAAAAAAAAAAAGTATATATATATATATATATACACACACACACGCACACACACACACACACACACACATATATCATAAAACCATACATAGGTTATATTTTTGGCAAGGAAGAATACAGAAATCCAGCCTTTCAAAAATATGGATAGCTGGTTGTGTGATACATTACAGTTTTTAAAAATGCAACTCTAAAATTCTGTCAAGATCTACCTAGAGAAAAATAAACAAATGAGCTCCTTTTTGTTGTAATTACTCAAAATTTATTTCTGTTGCTTTGTAACATTTTAGGGAGGACCCTCTTTTTTCAGTATTTATTCTGGCTCAGAATACATCTTAGCACAAATTAAGAGCTGTTAAAAGAAAGTGCCACCAAGGGAGAACAGAATATAAAATGACTACCTACATACAGGGTATTTTGACATGAAGTTGAATTCATTGTCAAAATAAATTGACACAGTAAATTTGAGTTGAGAGTTAGTGCAATGGACTGAGTGTTTATGTTCCCTCCAAAATTCATATTTTTATCCTTATTTTTTTATGTGTCATTCAGCAAACTTACCCCCAAACACTATTATCTACTTGACAGCCTAGAAACATATTGGGGTGGTTTCTTACTGCCCTCTTTTTAAAATCAAGAAAATAGTTACAGTGGCTTATTAGAGTATATGGTCCTTTTTGTTGTTGTTGTTGTTAATTTTATTTTTTTATTAAGTCTTTTGTACATAGATCATAAATACATTTATGCCCATTTCAGTGTGTTGATTATTTGTACAGATTGGAGTGCTTACAACATACTAATCAGCATAGCTTTCATCTCATTTACCCATTTATAGCATTAAGACATTTGTGTTCTACACATGATAGAACCAACTTGTACTTGCAATGTGCTCCATAGGTGTGGTCCTCCTACTATCCCCTACTATCCCTCCCAACCCCTCCCCTTCCCTCCTTCATCATAGCCTAACATTGTGCTTCATTTTTCATATGCAAGTGTGAGTTATTATAAATTGGTTTCACAGTAGTGCTGAGTACATTGAATGCTTTTTTTTTCCATTCCTGAGATACTATGCTAAGAAGAATATTTTCCAGCTCCATCCATGTAAACATAAAGGAGGTAAAGTCTCCATTTTTTTTACTGCTGCATAACGTTCCATGGTATACATATACCACAATTTATTAATCCATTCATGGGTTGATGGGCACTTGGGCTTCGTCCATGACTTGGCAATTATGAATTGAGCTGCAATGAACAATCTGGTGCAAATATCTTTATTGCCAAATGATTTTTGGTCCTTTGGATATACACCTAGAAGAGGAATTGCAGGATCAAACACCAGGTCTACATTTAGATCACTGAGTGTTCTCCAAACTTCCTTCCAAAAGGAACATATTAGCTTGCATTCCCACCAGCAGTGCAGAAGTTTTCTCTTTTCTCCACATCCATGCCAACATCTGTTGTTTTGGGATTTTGTGATGTGGGCTACTCTTACTGGAGTTAGATAGTATCTCAGAGTAGTTTTGGTTTGCATTTCTCTGATGATAAAAGATGATGAGCATTTTTTCATGTTTCTGTAAGCCATGTGCCTGTCTTCTTCAGAGAAGCTTCTGTTCATGTCTCTTTCCCACAATGAAATGGGATCACTTGTTTTTTGCTTAGTAATAAATTTGAGTTCTCTTTGGATTCTGGTTATTAGACCTTTGTCGGTAGTATAACTTGCAAAAATCCTCTCCCATTCTGAGGGCTGTCTATTGGCTTTGTTTAGTGTGGTATTGGCAGTGCAGAAGCTTTTTAATTTGATCAGATCCCAGTAATGTCTTTTTGATGTTGCTTCAATTGCCTGGGGTGTCTTCCTCATGAAGTATTCTCCCAGGCCAATTTTCTCAAGCATTTCCCCTGCACATTCTCTAAGAATATTTATAGTTTCATGTCTTAAGTTTAAGTTCTTTAACCAGTGAGAGTCAATTTTTGTTAGAGGAGAAAGGTGTGGGTCCAGTTTCAGTCTTCTACAAGTTGCCAGCCAATTCATCCAGCACCATTTATTGAATAGGGAATCTTTCTCCCAATTTATACTTTTAATAGGCTTATAAAAAATCAAATGATGATAAGTGTCTGGGTTCACCTCTTGGTCTTCAATTCTGTTCCAAACATCTACCTCTCTATTTTTGTGCCAGTACCATGCTGTTTTGATCACTATCGATTTATAATATAGTCTGAAGTCTGGAAGTGTGATTCCTCCTGATTTGTTTTTATTTCTGAGTAATGTCTTGGCTGTTCAAGGTTTTTTCTGTTTCCATATAAAATGAAGTACTAATTTTTCCAGGTCTTTAAAATATGAGAGAGGTGCTTTAACAGGAATGGTGTTAAATCTGTAAATTGCTTTAGGTAGTATAGACATTTTAACAATGTTGATTCTTTCCAGCCATGAGCATGGTATATTTTTCCATTTGTTAACATCTTCAGCTATTTCTTTTCTCAGAGTTTTATAGTTCTCTTTATAGAGATCTTTCACGTCCTTAGTTAGATACACTCCTAGATATTTCATCTTCTTTGGCACTATTGTAAAGGGAATAGAATCTTTGATTTTTTTTTTCCTCTCGACTATTGTTGGTGTATATAAAGGCTACAGATTTATGAGTATTAGTTGTGTATCCTGAGGCATTACTATATTCCTTGATCACTTCTAGGAGTTTTGTAGTTGATTCCCTGGAGTTTTCCAGATATATAATCATATCATCTGTGAAGAGTGACAATTTGATCTCCTCTGGTCCTATTTGGATCCCCATTATTGCCTTCTCTTAACTGATTGCGGTGGCTAAGACTTCCATTACAATGTTAAAAAGCAATGTAGACAGTGGGCATCCTTGCCTGGTTCCTGATCTGAGTGGAAATGATTTCAATTTTACTCCATTCAGTATGATATTGGCTGTGGGTTTGCTGTAGATGTCCTCTATCAGTTTAAGAAATGTTCCTTCTATACCTATTTTCTTAAGCATTCTGGTCAAGAAAGGATGCTGTATATGGTTAAAGCTTTTTCTGCATCAATTGAGAGAACCACATGGTCTTTGTTTTTTAATCTATGTGATGTATTGTATTTATGGATTTACATATATTGAACCATCCTTGGGACCCTGGGATGAAATCCACCTGGTCATGGTGTATAATTTGTTTTATTGTTGTTGGGTTCTGTTTGCTAGAATCTTATTGAATATTTTTGCATCAATGTATCATTAGAGATATTGGTCTGTAATTTTCTTTTCTTGTTGGGTCTGTTCCTGGTTTGGATATTAGGGTGATATTTGCTTCATAGAATGAGTTGGGAAGTATTTCTTCTTTTTCTATGTTTTGGAAAAGATTAAATAATAGGTAGTAGTTCCTATTTAAAGGTTTGGTAGAATTCTGATGTGAAGCCATCTGGTCCCGAGCTTTTCTTTTTGGGGAAATTTCTTATAGTTGATGCTATTTCAGAGCTTGTTATAGACTTGTTCAACATTTCCACTACTTTCTGGCTAAGCCAGGGAGGGTGGCATGTTTCCAAGTATTGATCTATTTCCTTCAGATTTTCATACTTCTGAGAGCAGAGTTTTATGTAGTATTCATTAAGGATTGCTGAATTTCTGAGGAGTCTGTTCTTATTTGGCCTTTATCACTTTTGATTGATAAAATTAGGGATTTTACTCTTCTACTTCTGGTTAGGTTA
>CAUYPK010015315.1:0-13488 GCA_963574355.1 Loris lydekkerianus
TTGTTAAATCATAGCTGTGTACATTAGTGCAATCAAGGGGTACAATGTGCTGGTTTCATATACAATCTGAAATATTATCATCAAACTGTTCAATGTAGCCTTCATGGCATTTTCTTAGTTATTGTATGTAGACATTTGTGTTCACCTGCACCCATTCTAAGATGCACGGTAGGTGTAGCCCCACCCATTACCCTCCCTCCACCCTAACCTCCCCACTCCCTTCCCCTCCCTTGGCCCTTTCCCCATATTCTTGTGCTATAGTTGGGTTATAGCCTTCATATGGAAAGCTATATATTTCTCACAATTTCTATGAGCCAAGAATTCAGGAAAGTTTTGGCTGAGAGATTATGGCTGAAATTCTTTCATGAAATTTCAGTTAAATATTACCTGGACCTGTGGTCATCTAAAGACGTGATTAGAACTGGAGGGTCTGTTTCCAATGAGGTTCATTTATATGATGGATAAGTGGGTGTGGGTTATTAGTACGAAGTCTTAGTTCCTCTCCAGGTGGACTTCTCCATAGCACTGCTTGAATGTCTTTAAGGCACAGTGGTTGGCTTTCCCAAGAGTAAGCAATGTAGGAGAGCAAGGTGGAAGCTGAAATGCCCTCATGATCTAGCCTCAGAAATCACACATTAATCACACACATCAGCTGTAATTCAATTAGGTAAGGACAACTGAAGGCTGTGAATGTCACAAGTCAAGGATCATTGGAAGCCACATTGGACTACCAGGACTGGTAAAGAGGAGAGCTGAATAGATTCAACTCAAGGTAATCTGGCTCCAGAGTCATAATCACCATGTTATACTGCTTCAGTATGGTAAGATTTTGGCTGAGTAAGAAATGTGACTTCTGTAAAGTAGAAGAAAGGCAATTGAGGAAGGGTATGTGCATCCTACTTTAGGGGAAAAAGAACAATTCTAGGAAAAAAACATATGGAAATTGAGTATTTGGATATTTATTTTCTCAAAATTATCTATGCTGTAAACCTCTTGGAAAGTTTCCTTATGCTCCAGTTTACTGTCCTAGATGATTGCTGCACACCTTCTCAAACCTCAGTATGCTTTAGCCCTTCTTCTAATTTTCTTTGCTTTCTAATTGCTTTCTAATTTTCAGAAAATTAAGGCACCCACCACCACATCTACCTACTGATGGCATCTGTATCCACACACTCTCTCTACCTTCCATCTGCTGTAGATGAACTGTCTCTGCTCCAAGGCCAACTCCTTGAGTTGGGTGCTAGATCTGTTCTCCTCTCAACTATTCAAGGACATTGGGCTTGCCAGCCTTTAACCCCCTTATCTGCACTTTGTTTCTCTCTGTTAGATCATTCCCTTCAACATACTATCAGGTTATACTCTTTCCCATCTTAAAACTAAACAAAACCAAAAAAACTTCTAAACACCTTTCTACCTTCAGATATTGCCCTGGTTCTCTGCTACTCTTTACAGAAAAACTTGTTGAAAGAGTCATTCATTTTATGTCTCTACCTTCCCTTCTCTCATTCTCTCTGAACACACTGTAATTAGGCTTTTGCCCACATCACTCTGTTGAAACTGCTTTTTTCAAAATCACCAGTGACTTTCATGTTAAATTAAATGGTCATTCCTCAGGGCTTACTTCACTTATCAATATATTGGTTATGTATTGCTGTGTGACAATTACTCTCAAATTTAGTGACTCAAAATGAGAAGCAATTAACTCACAGTTTCTGTGGGTCAGGAATCCAGGAATAATTTAGCTATGTGGTTCTGAATGGGTTATCCGATGAAGTCGTATTTAAGCTATTGGCTGAGGTTGCAGTCATCTGAAGTCTTAACTAGCATTGGAGGATCTTCTTCCAATATCCATGCACACATGTATGGCAAAGTAGTGCTGGTTTTTGGTAGTAGGTCTTAGTTCTTCAGCATGTAGACCTTGCCATAGGGATGCTTGAGTATCCTCACAACATAGTGGCTGGCTTCTCCCCTGGGAAAAGGGATCTCAAAGATAGCAAAACAGAAGTAGAAATATTTTTTATGAGCTGCTTTCACAAGCCACTCTCCATTATTTCTAGACTATCTTATTGGTTACACAGGTCAGTCCTATTCAATGTGGAAAAAGATTACACAGAGACATGTATACCAGGAAGCCAAAGACATTGGGAGCCATCTTAGCGGTTACCTAACACAATGTTACATGATTTTTTTTTTTTAATTAAGACAAGGTTTTGCTCTGTTCTTCAGGCTGGAGTGTAGTAGTGCAATCATAGTTCAATGCAACCTGAAGTGATTCTTCTACCTCAGCTTCTTGACTATCTGGGACACCACCACACCGCACACCCAGCTAATCTTTCTTATGTTTTGGTAGAAACAGGGTCTCACTATGTTACCCATGCTGGTGCTGAACTCCTGGCCTCAAGTGATCCTCCTGCCTCAGCTTTCCCAAGGTTCTGGGATTACAGGTGTGAGCCATTGTGCCTGGCCCAAACCTCATTTTATCAAAGAAGGCTTCCTTAACTAACCTATGCAAATAGGTTTCTATCTACATCTATCCCTTCGCTTCCCTTTCTCTAATTTTTTTTTTTCAAAGTACATCATTACAGGGGCCAGGAAAGATGGCTCAGCACTCTGGGAGGCTGAGGCAGGAGGATTGCTTGAGCTCAGGAATTTGAGTCCACCTGAAGCAAGAGCAAGACTCTGTCCCTGCTAAAAATAGAAAAACGATCTAGACATCATGTCCTGCATCTGTAGTTCTGGCTACTCAGGAGGCTAAGGCCAGAGGTTCACTTGAGCCCAGGAGTCTGATGTTGCAGTGAGCTATGATGTTGCCACAGCACTCTACCCAGGACACAGATAGAGACTGTGTCTCAAGAAAAAAAAAAAAGAAAAGAAAAGAAAGGAAGAGAAAAGATACATATTACAATTTGAAATACTATCTATATGCTTTTAATTTTTTTATCTTCTGTCCCTTCCTCCACTAGGTTAAATGTTCTGTAAGAGTAGGGATTTTATTATTTTTGCTCAATGACATAGCCTTAGTGCTTAGAAAACTGCCTGGTACATGATACTCAATACATTATTTGTTGAATGGATGAGGTAATAAATGAACTAACTAATAGGGAACACTGAGCCAAACTACAAAAGCTTCCCTGTTCCTACCTACTCTCCCAACAGCCCTGGAGTGGGGAACTGGGTTAAGTGCACAGCAACAGCTAGAAGTATCAAAGTATCTTGTTGTTGTTGTTTTTTGTTTTTGTTTTGTGGGGCATATGGGGCCGGCACCCTACCCCTTTGAGCCACAGGCGCCGCCAAAATATCTTGTTATTTTTGAAAAAATAACAAGAATATCTGTATCTGACTGAATGCTCATTATGTGCTCAATACATTCTTGGCATTTTCACCTGTTATCTCTAATCTTTAGAACCACCTTGCAAAAATGGCCTTAGAGCATGATGGCTTTGGAGACAAGGATTGGAAGGTTGCCTCTGCTACTCCCTAACTGTGATTTTGAGCAAGTTAATTGAGCTTGAAGAGTCTCAGTTTGCTTATCTGTAAATACGTTAATAACAGAGTCTCTTTTACAGAGTTGGTAGGAAGATCAAATAAGACAATGTGCACAAAACAGCTAGAAAACTGCCTGGGACATAATAGTTACTTGATAACAGTTATTATTATTATTATTTTTTTTTTTTTTTTAATTTGAGATGGAGTCTTACTCTGTGCATTGGGTAGAGTGCTATGGAGTCATAGCTCACAGCAACCTCAAACTCCTGGGCTCAAAAGATCACCTTGCTTCAGTCTTCCAAGTAGCTACAACAACCAGTTAGTTTTTCTATTTTTAGTAGAGACAGGGTCTCCCTCTTGCTCAGGCTGGTCTCGAACTCCTGAGCTCAGGCAATTCACCCACCTCAGCCTCTCAGAGTGCTAGGATTACAGAGGTGAGCCACTGCACCTGACCTATTATTTTTATTGTATCCATTTTCTTCTTTGAATTTCCAAGACGCTGCAATTTTGCAGATGAAGAAACCTACTTGCAGAGAGGTTATATAACTTGTTCATAGTACAGGCAGCTGACAAAGGACTGAACAAGGAATCAGTGTGACCTCAGAACTGTGGTTTGTACAATATCTAATAATGATTTTCTCCTCTACTGAAAATTTGTTCTTCCTTTGAGCACCCTTTTTCCATCTTGTTAGCTCTTCCTTGAAGTCAACAAGCAAGCATTTACTTAGCAGATTTTTTTTTTTTTATTAAGAGATATTTACCTTTATTCTTTAAAGAGAAAAATACAAGTTTAAGTACCTTTGATCCTTTTAAATTTGAATTTAAGTTAAAACACACAGGACACTATTTTTTTCTCAGGGTAGCTGGCAAAAATTCAAAAGGTTGACAATATACTGTTGACAAAGCTCTTAGAAAACAGCCATTACCATTTATGGTTGTGGGCAATGTAAAACATGAAGACCCTGCTAAAGGGGCATCTGACAATATCTAAAAATCTACAGCTACATTTGGCCCAGAAATCCCACTCCTAGCAATTTAGCCTGAAGACACATCTCTAGTAAGCATCGCTTGTAATTCACTCAGCAGACTTTTGAACATGGTTGCCACAAGCAACAAACATTGATTGAGCAGCCCATGGCACTGAGCTGTGCAGAGATTGGCTTTCCAGGAGCAGAAACCCCTGAGGCAGAGATGTTTGGGGGTCTTGAGTTCCTGGTACTGCTCTCTCCCTCCAGATGAGGATATGGCCTTGCTGAGGCCAAGTTGGCTTAAGAATTAGGAAAGCCTATTTTTATAAGCATCACTTTAAATGGAAGAATGTATCTGTGTGTGTGTGTGTGTGTGTGTGTGTGTGTGTGTACATATATCTTTATATATATATAAAGAGAGAGAGAGAGAATGCATGAAAGAGAGTGTAGGGTTAGAAAGAGATTCTTTCAGAATGGGCGGAGGAAAGGGCTGTCTGCAAGGGACTAAGAATGGTGGAGACCTGGCCCATCTTCTCTATTCCTTAGTTGAACACTAGTAATATGGCTGGACTATAAGGTGAATAGCTATGTAGGACCCCAGAGATACTGCATCCTTGACCTGATTTTCCCAGCCTCAAAGATTCCCTAGATATAGCAGGGGATGGAGCAGAGCCATGAACCAGGGATACCAGGGCTGATACATTCAATGGTAGCCCAAATGAACAGTAGGCCAGGAGGGTCCCCCTCTGCCACAACACCACAGGAGTCTCAGAATATCAGCATAATCCAAGGAAGTCTCACTAGATTGAATTGACAGTTGTTTTGTGGGATAGAGACTAAAGGTTGAAGTTAATTTTGTTTATGGAATATAAAGAAATAAGATATCTGGGGCATATACTTGTCTATGCATCGAGATTCAAACCCACAATATCAATAGTACAAAGCAGTGCATAATAAATCCAAATCCACTTTTACTGAAATTCAGAGTAGGGATAGATTAGAGAGCAGCCAGGAAAGGCTACTTGGGGGACAGGACCTGAAATAATTATTATCATTATTATTATTACTATTATTATTGATATTATTACTATTTATGAAGGGCCTGGTTCTTTTTTTAAAATTTGTACAAATTTGCCAGGCACAGTGGCTCACACCTGTAATTCTGGCACTTTGGGAGCCTAGGGCAAGTGGATTGCCTGAGCTCACAAGTTTGAGACCAGCCTGAGCAAGAGTGACACCTCTGTATCTAAAAATAGCCAGGCATTGAAGTAGGTGCCTGTAGTCCAAGCTACTTGGGAGGCTAAGGCAAGAGAATCACTTAAGCCCGGGAGTTTGAGGATGCTATGAGCTATGACACCATGGCACTCTACCCTGGGTGACAGAGTGACATAAAGAAATAAATAAATAAATAATTAAATAAATAAATAAATAAATAAAATTTGTACAAATTTATGGAGTACATGAGAAATGTATATATTACATATATAATGTATTAATCAAGTCAGGGTATTTACAATACCCATCACCCAAGTACAATACCTTTTTTATTTGCAGTTTTTGGCTGGGGCTGGGTTTGAACCTGCCACCTCTGGTATATAGGGCTGGCACCCTACTCCTTTGAGCCACAGGCACCTCTGTATAATACCTTTTTTTATAGTGAGACAGAATCTCACTCTAATGCCTGGGCTAGAGTGCAGTGGTATAATCATAGCTCACTGAAACCTCAAACTCTTGGGTTCAAGTGACCCTCCTGGCTCTGCTCCTGAGTAGCTGAGGCTACAGGCTCACTCCACCTCGGCTGGCTAATATTTTTATTTTTTGTAGAGACAGAGCTCTCATTCTTTTTTTTTTTTCCTTGAGGCAGAGTCTCAAGCTGTTGCCCTGGGTAGTGTGCCATGCCATCATAGCTCATAGCAACCTCAAATGCTTGGGTGCAAGAGATCCTCTTGCCTCAGATTTTCTATTTTCAGTAGAGATGGAGTCTTGCTTTTGCTCAGGCTGGTCTTGAACTCATGAGCTTAAGCAGTTCATCTGCCTCAGCCTCCCAGAGTACTAGGATTGCAGGCATGAAGGGCTCTCATTCATGCTCTGTCTGGTCTCAAACTCTTGTCCTCATGTGATCCTCCTGCCTTATTTAGTATTCACAACAACCCAGCAATGTCTGGAGATGTTCACAGGCAAGGAAACTAAGGATGAAAGGCTCAGTGAATAACTTTCTCATGGTCACAAAGCTAATAAATAGTTGAGCCAGGATTTGAACCCAGGTCTACCACCTGTCCTAGGCCCATGCCATTTCAATACTTGAGTGCTTGTGCTGAAGGACCAAGCTAAAACTCAGCGTCCCTTAAAAGTGACACACCCAGAAATCCCCAGTGGATTCCCATAGCCCTTTATTCCACCTCCAAGTGCTCAGCTCATGGTGCTCTAATGATGTGTCCATCCATGTTCGTCTCCTCCACTAGAGCAAAGTTCCTGGAAACCAGAGAGATGTCTTGTTCACATCTATCCTCATCATTTTTGCAGTGCTTTGCCCTCAATAGGCATTCAAAATATTGAATAAATTCATGAAACAAAAAATAAATATTAAATACCGGGATACCAAATCATGTATACAGTATTTGATGTGACGTTTAAGCTGCTCTTGTGATTCATGGAACTGTTGGAGAGACATAATTTACAGGCATCACAAGGCCTATAAATATAAAAATGAAAAGTAAAGTTATAAGATAGTAAATGATAATGTGTCAAATTGCATGGATCCTTTTTTTTTTTTTGAGACAGAGTCTTATTGTGTCACTCTCGGTAGAGTGCCATGGTGTCAGCTCACAGCAACCTCAAACTCTTGGGCTTAATTGATTCTTATGCCTCAACCTCCCAGGTAGCTGGGACTACAGGTCCCCACCACAAAGTCCGCTATTGTTTTGTTGTAGTTGTCATTGTTGTTTAGCAGGCCCAGGCAGGATTTGAACCCACCAGCCCTGGTGTATGTGGTCAGTGCCCTAACCACTGAGCTATGGGTGCTGAGCCATGGAGTCTTAAATAGTGCAATAGAAATTTAGAAAACATAGTGGTTAGAGTGATCTTAGGTGGTGCAGGGAAAGAGAGAACTGAGGACAGCTTTCTGAAATGCTATATTTGTCAGAATTCTCAGTTGCAAGCAATGGAAATAGATTCTGAATAAGTTAAGCTATTGAGCAGCTCTCAGAAACACCAGGAAAGCTGGAGAGCCAGGCTCAGAAGCTAAACAGCTATAATCTAATCCAAACCACTCTGTAAGAGAATACTGCTGTCCATTAGATGCCACGTCTCACATCTCGAACACCATCAGGCCAGGGACCTGAGCTTGGCACTACTGCCACAGCTGCATGAAAACTGGAAGTTGCTGCCACCGGAAGCACTCTTGACTCTGCTGCTTTCCATCAATAACTCCAGAGTCAAAGTCTAGGATAGCTGCATCTGATTGACCCAGCATAGGACAGTGCCAG
Organism: Loris lydekkerianus; assembly: GCA_963574355.1. Lineage (NCBI taxonomy): Eukaryota > Metazoa > Chordata > Mammalia > Primates > Lorisidae > Loris > Loris lydekkerianus. The sequence continues at coordinate 7,940 of CAUYPK010015315.1, forward strand.
TATCTGGCTGCAATGGAGGATGGGAAAGCAAGTAAGTAGCATTTTCCACTTTTATGGTAAGAAGTGGAGTTGGCTGCATATAAGATTCATATGTGGGAAACTTACAGGTGCTGAACAGCTGTCCCCCTAATTACCAAAAACAAAATGTCCACCTACAGCTGGCCAAAGCTAGAGGGAAGGAAGAGGGAGGAAAAAATCACTCAAGAGATCAAAGGGGGCGGCGTCTGTGGCTCAAGGCCCCAGATACTGGAGGTGGTAGGTTCAAACCTGACCCCAGCCAAAATCTGCAACAACAACAACAAAAAAAAAAAAAAAAGAGAGAGAGATCAAAGGGTTGGCCAGGCATGGTGGCTCATGCCTGTAATCCTAGCACTCTGGGAGGCGGAGACAGGTGGATTGCCTGAGCTCAGGGATTCAAGACCAACCTGAGCAAGAGGGAGACTCTGTCTCTTAAAAAAAAAAAAAAAAAGCCAGGAGTTGTGGCAGTTGCCTATAGTCCCTATACTCAGGAGGCTGAGGCTAGAGGATCTCTTGAGCCCGAGAGTGTGAGGTTGCTATGAGCTGTGACTCTACAGCACTCAACCCCAGGGCGACTAAGTGAGTCTCTATCTCAAAAAAATAAATAAATAAAAATAAAAAAAGAGAGATCAAAGGGTTGCCCAGGGCAATGGAAAAAACCTCAAAGAAGCTAAAAGGGTCCTTGAAGGAGAGTGTGAGGAGGAAAAGGTAAGGTGCCGAGTGGTTTGGAGAGTTCTAGGGAGAATAGAAATGGTCTTTGTATTTGGATGGAACGGGGTATTCTGTGACCTTACTAAAAATAATTTTAGTCAGGTGTGGAGGTAGAAGACAATCATAGAGGATCATAGAGAAAATGAGTATAAAGATATGAAGAAATTTGTCCCCAAAATATTGAAGATGTTTGCCTTTGCCTCTGTAATCGTCATAAAAACACAACCCAGGCTTGGTTCAGTGGCTTACACCTGTAATCCCAGCACTTTGGGAGGCCAAGAAGGGACAACTGCTTGAGGTCAGGCCCTGGTTCAAGACCACCCTGGGTAACCTAGCAAGACCCCTATCTTTATGAATAAAAAGATTAGGAATTGCTGTAGTCCTAGATACTCAGGAGGCTGAGACAGGAAGATTGCCTCAGCCCAGGAGTTTGAGATTGCAGTGAGCTATCATTGTGCCCCTGCTCTCTAGCTCAGGCAACAGAGTGAGAACTTGTCCAAAAAAAAAAAGAGGAAAGGTGAAACTAATACCAATACCAATGTTTGGCAAGGATGTGGAGCAACTTTAATGCCCATACACTGTGGCTATATGAAGTTCAAAAACAGAAAAAACTAATCAAGGGTATTGGCAGTCATAGTAGTTGCATCCATTTAAAAGGAAGGGACAAAAAGAAGACCTTGAGTCCATGAAATATTTTTCTTTGGCTTAATTGGCAGAAAAAAACAGATGTAATATATAGTAATAGACATTTATTACACTGTTTCATGATTACATGAATTTTCCAACTCTGCCACAATTTAGTACATATGAACCCTGGCAGTGTTATCTATTCTACAGGACATCTTGCTGGTATACTAAACTGATGACATCAAGCTGACATAACATGTAGACTATAAAACAGAAAGTACCTTACATGTTTTAGGAAACCCATGTATACTAGAGGGTAGGGAAACTCAAGTACAAAGGCCTTTCACCTCACTGATGTTTCTTGGTGTTTAGTGATTTTGCATATAGGTGTCCCCTCCTAAATGAAGGACAAGTTGTTTTAATTGTGCTATCTTATTTCTAAACAAACAACAACAAAAAAATAGTCACTTCACTTAGGTGAGTTTAGGGGCAATGTTTACCATGTTTGGGTTATTGCTCTGACCTCCTGACCTGGCTGCCTAAAATGAAGCCACATTTGAGTGATATTCAGAGGAAGAGAAGGTTTTCCATCCGGTCTGGACTGTAGTGCAACTTAGTCCTAATGGTTCTTACGATGTTCAAAGTGTTTGATGCATATTGGAATATTTTACTGAGAGTGAGGGAAGTTCTGACACAACAGAGACCCTTTGACCATGGCCTTTGGCAAGTTAACATTCTCCCTTTGGGAACTAGCTCTCAGCTTGCTGTGGGCCTCAGATATAGTAAGGTTATGGAACACGAGTTTCTCGCATGAGCTGATTTTCCTAGGTATGACGCTAAATATGGATCCATCATCAAGTAGAAATGATATATGCAAAATGAGGCTAGAGCAGATTCTGAAGAATTTCACTTCTGCTATGTTGCTATTTCTTTCTTTTTTTTTTTTTTTTTTGCCATTAAAGAAATGTTTTATTTGGTCTATATCTCTGAAGATGCTATTACTATTGGTTTAGTAATATAAAACTACTACATGTTATTTAATTAAAAAGTCTTGGGCTAATCTCTGGAGAATTTTCATAGGCAAACTCTTCTGTGTGGGCTGGATCAGTAAACACACCAATAAAGTCAATTTCCAGGAAGAATGGACCATCCACTTTATCAGCCAAGGTAAATCCTATAAAAGAGATCTTGTCAAGCAGAAGCTGAGACTGAACATCCCAGATTCTTCCTTGATTTGAGAAGAAAAATTTGGAAAAAGGAATCTTGACCTCTTGCCAGTAGGGCCCCCCACAGGTGAACATGAAGTAACTGTACATTTGATTCTTCCTCTGGATAAAATCTGAGTCCTCCTTGATATTCACCATCCATGGTCGACCATCCCCATGGACCCGAAGATACAGAGTGTTAAACTGGGACCAATCATAAGACTTCCTCCTCTCAAAAGAGCCCCTTGGTATCCTAGACAGTATCCACTTTTGCTACTATCTCCATCATAAGGTCCCTCAGAACTCAGTAGAGCAGTGCACTTTGGTTATTCTTGCCCATTTTTAAGAATACTTCACTTCTGTCTCCAATTGTCTTATCAGAAGTCACTATCTACTTATCTAAATCTTCTTTCCCACGGAACTGCCAGACGACCTTGACTTGTTCCAACAAGACCTTGTGCAGAGGGTGGCCTTCTGGCCCTATCCAGTGATTCACAAGTTCATCCTTCAAACGCCTAAAGTGGTCCTATATTTCATCTCTAACTGCTTTATCAAAACTAACTTCTGGCCTCTCATCAGGAGAAGTTGTATCCAAGGCAACTTCTTGCTGGTGATGTTCCTGCAACCCGCCTTGAGTCTTCTTCTGTGAGGAGGCTTTGCCAGGAGCCACCACTGGTTTCTGAGGAATATTGGAACAATAGTCTGTAAAGTGAATACCCCAAAAAGGATGCAAGCCAATACTTGGCTTTGGGCATTTTCTGAGAATATAAGTGCTAGTCAGCAATTTGTGAACAAAAGCCATGGTTTAAAAAAAAAAAAAAAAGTCAAAATGTAAATTTCTCCCTGAATCACCAGGGAAAAATTCTTCAGCCAATACAGCAATTCTACCTTTCCGCAGTCTCGCTATTTCTTCTACCTGTATGGCCCTGTTACCAGACTATGGTGGGGAAAAGCTATGATTAGTTTTCAGCTGGCTTTACCTCGTATTCTGGTATCAGAAAGAAAGGACTGCTGTGATATTATGGACCCCAATCAAGGGTGACATGATTAAAGTGCCTGAGATGGAATCTACACTGATTCTTAGTCAGATATTAATGGTTTGGCTAGATGATTGGGAATTTAGAAGTAACTTACTAATGAAAGGAAGTTTGGAGAAGCATATCATGTGGATAAACCTCTCAAAATAGTCCCATATGTGATAATATGTGTCATGATTTGGTTGCCGACTACAGATACTCTGTTTAGTTTAAGGGAAAAGGGAGTTACTATCAGGGATTAGATGGCTTATATAATATTTGGGAGTGCTAAAGGAACAAGCTATAGGTAGAGCTTGCAGGAGTTCTCCCTGCCCCCAGAATCTCTCTGATTCTGCTGCAGTTGGGTAAGCTCTGGCTGTCACTGCAGGGAACCAGCAAATCAGTAAACTGATAACCACAGAACCACACTTGCACCATCACAATCCACAGCAGCAAAGTGAATATATCCTGCCTCTCTTTCCACTCAGTTAATTCCATTTCATATTCAAATCTCACGTAAAAGCACTTGATTGGCAAAATCTCAATCACATCTAGAACTATAACTGCAATAGGATCTGAGACATATAGTTTTTATCTTTCTAGATTCTAAGTATACAAAGGGTCACTAGGAGGAGTTTAGAATACAGTATGTAGAGCAAACTAACCTACTGTCATGAGAATATTTGTGCCACATGACTAGAAGAGGCTGTCAACAAATGACCTGCTCTGTGGATGGTGTCAGTTTTTTACCCCAGTTACACCAGAGCTTGCCCCATGGGTTCATGAACAAAGTTACTATAGGGTCACTCATGGTGGTAATACATGCTGAACCATGCACAGGCTCAATAACACTGACTTTCTCATACTGAGGTTGACCTGGCTTGGACTCTTCCCATCATGGACAAGGAAGCAATTTGTCCACATTATAGAAGAAACTTATTTTGGATTTCTATACATTTTCCCTGCTCATCACATTTTTGCCAGCACCACCATCTAGAGACCTGAATGTCTTATAAGGCATTCACGATGATATCTCATGCAACAATGCTTTTGACCAAGGGAATACTTTAACAATGAGAGAAGTAAGACAATTGAGATATAAAAATCCAACCATCATAGGATTCCCTAGTTTTATTGTGTATTCCAGCTGGCTTGATCAATTAGTTCTATTGAGTTATTAGTTATTTTGCCAACTGGAGACATTATCTTATAAGATACGATGGCATCCTACAGAACTTGGCATATACTCTGAACCAGTGTTCAACTACATGTATACAAAGCTATTTCTCTCAAACCCAAAATACACAAGTCCTGGGATGAGATGTATGAGTGAAGTGGTGACTCTTTTTTTTTTTTTTGAGACAGAGTATCACTATGTTGCCCTATGTTGTGTAGTGTCACAGCTCACTGCAACCTCAAACTCTTGGGCTTAAGCAATTCTCTTGCCTCAGCCTCCCAAGTAGCTGGGACTACAAGTGCCTGCGAAGTGGTAACTCTTAAAATTACATTTGTATGTGTAACAAATTGCTATGAACTTGATGGCTAAAGCAATGTATGTTTATTATATTACTGTTCTGGAGGTCAGAAGTCCAAAATGGCTAGGTGAACTGGCTGGCGACCTGTAGAAGACTGAAACTGGACCCACACCTTTCATTAAAATAGACTTTCACTGGATTAAAGATTTAAACTTGAGACATGAAACTATAAAAATACTAGAAGAAAGTGCAGGGGAAACACTTGAAGAAATCGGCCTGGGAAAATATTTTATGAGGAAGACCCCCTGGGCAATTGAAGCAACACCAAAAATACATTACTGGGACCTGATCAAGCTAAAAACTTCTGCACAGCCAAGAACACAGTAAGTAAAGCAAGCAGACAGCCCTCAGAATGGGAGAAGATATTTGCAGGTTATGTCTCCGACAAAGGTTTAATAACCAGAATCCACAGAGAAGTCAAACGTATAAGAAAAGAA
>CAUYPK010015317.1:0-19804 GCA_963574355.1 Loris lydekkerianus
CACATGGAAAAAGCCAACAATCCCATATATCAATGGGCAAGAGACACGAATAGAACCTTCTCTAAAGAAGACAGACGAATGGCTAACAAACATATGAAAAAATGTTCATCATCCCTATCTGTTAGAGAAATGCAAATCAAACCCACCCTGAGATACCATCTAACCCCAGCGAGAATGGCCCACATCACAAAATCTCAAAACTGCAGATGCTCACGTGGATGTGAAGAGAAGGAAACACTTTTACACTGCTGGTGGGACTGCAAACTAATACAAACCTTTTGTAAGGAAGTATGTACAACCCTCAAAGAACTCAAACTAGACCTCCCATTTGATCCTGCAATCCCATTACTGGGCATCTACCCAGAAGGAAAAAAATCCTTTTATCATAAGGACACTTGCACTAGACTGTTTACTGCAGCTCAATTTACAATCACAAAAATATGGAAACAGCCTAAATGCCCACCAACTCAGGAATGGATTAACAAGCTGTGGTATATGTATACCATGGAATACTATTCAGCTATTTAAAAAATGGAGACTTTACAGCCTTCATATTAACCTGGATGTAAGTGGAACACATTATTCTTAAAGCATCACAAGAATGGAAAAGCATCCTATGTACTCAATTTTGATATGAGGACAATTAATGACAAGGACACAGTGGGGGTGGGGGAAGGGGAGAGCAGAGAGAGAAAGAAGGAGGGAGGGGTGGGGAAAAGAAGAGCAGAGAGAGGGAAGGAGAAAGAGGTGGGGCCTTGGTGTGTGCCCCACATTTTGGGGGCAAGACACCATTGTAAGACAGACTTTACCTAGCAAATGCAATCAGTATAACCTGGTTTCTTATATCATCAATGAATCCCCAACAATACAAAATTGAAAAAAAAAAAACAAACAAGAAGTTCAAAGCACATTAAGTGTATTTGGGGCTTTTTTTTTTACTGGTTTTTTTTTTTTTTTTTCATCAATATAATTTAAGTGTGCCATGAAAGTTCAAGTGTGCCATGAGATTAAAACAAGTTTGAAAAAACAGTGCTGTAGAGACAGGGCTTGGGACAGTGACAAGATATGCCAAGGATCTTTCCTCTCAGAAAAGGGAGATAGCAGCTGTTCTCTTGCACATACACCTGCTACCCAACTTGCCTGTGTTGAGTAGTAAACAACTGTGTTCCATGTGGGCATTAGCCATGAACAGCTTCACCTGCCAGACTGCCCTTGTTCTTTGGCAGTACCTTGCTCTTTCTTTCTCATCCCCATGGATATATAAAAGCTGTTTTCTCTGACAGGAATATTCTTCCCTTTCAAGTCCTCACTCCAACTCCTATCCCCAGTTCATGTTTCCTGGTTGATGGCTACTTTTTTTCAACCTAAACATCTCTTGTCTAAGGAGGTCTTCCCCGACCTGGACTAGGCTCAGCTCCCTCAGTGGTAGAGTCCCATGGAAGCCTGTGCTTTAATGTTAACATGCATCACAAGTAAAATTATTTAACATCTGTTTTCTCTGCTATATTATAAACTCCATGAAGGCCAGGGTCATACCAGGGATCTCCGGGAGTTAACCCTGAAACATAGTAGATGGTCAATGTTCCATGTTGATGTGAGTTGTTAATTGTTGGTGATGTATACATGCGTATATATTTGGCATATGTCTAGACAGGATCCCTAGGTTTGAAGGCACAGTATAGGGAAGTGGGAAAACTGGCTGGCAGTGTAAGATGGGGTCTAGCAGAGGGGTCTTTATATAGCTTATGTGCCTATATTAAAAGCTCCCCACACAGAGGGAGTCAGAGAGCAGAGCAGAAACTGGAGTTTTGAGAGTTGAACAGCTAAGTGTTCTGCCTGTGAAGTTCCTTGTGTCACTTTTGCTGAACAGGAGACAGAAAAGTTGGAGTCATAGACAACCTCTACTCATCTGTGGCTCTTACAAAAGGACGGGAACTGAAAAGTATTTGAATCTGGCCATTGTCCAGTTTGGTCAGGACCCCAGACAAGCCATTTTGCATACTCGGTTCTTCCCTTTTGCTGATGTGCTTATGTCAGTGACAGCTGTCTTTATATACGGACAGGGTTAAAGTAGAAAGTTTATCTTTAAGTGAGACAGAACCAAACACAAGAACAAACTTTTGATTCTAAAAAAAAGACTCTCAACATGGGTGTGAAGATCAAAAAGGGGAAGAGACAGTGACATTAGGTTTGTGAGTCCAGGTGAAGAATATATATGGGTATTTCTTTACATCTTCTTGTGATTTTTTTGATAGATTCAAAAGTTTGCAATTTAAAGTATTGTGATTAATAAAGGCAAAGCTTTGTATTATTTAAATGTTACATTTAATCCATTCATAGGACTTGTAGTAGCTTCACTTACCCCCACATTTTTTTCCCCAAGATTCCATTAGAATGCATGAGAATCCCTAGTGGGGGGGGGGGCATACCCAGACCCTCCCCTCGGGCACCATTCCTAGACATCTGGCCTGTCCCGCTGAGACTTTAGAGCTAGTCCACTCCTCTCAAGTCCACTGGAGCCACTTATCAAAGCAGGTTATACACCATCATTCTCTTGGAGGTTTTTACATGCTTTGAAGTTTTAGATATGATCTTCCTTACAGGCAAAAAGTTGGACCAGATAAATCCTTCCAAGGTTCTTTCCATTATAAATTTATCTGAGTGCTGAGGAAAGAAGGTTTAGAGTCTCTGGAGTTAGTATTACAATTCTCCTTCTTCTTCCTTGTGATATGACTACTCAGCACAGCTTCTGTTTTGCTCCACTTTGTTGGTTTTGTCTCTTTTCTTGTCTCCTGAAAGAGCAATGCTTCAGTGTCTGCCAGCAAAGTTGCAAGTGGCAGTGTTCCTGGAAGCTCCATGTTCCCAATGATGTCAGACCCCTTGTGACCCAACCAGGACACATCCAGAAGCATTACATCATTCCAGGAAGCAGAGCTTGCTGTCACTGTGCTGCTGCTCCCAGCAGTGACCTCAGGCATAGGTGGCTTTGTACAGGACAGCAGCCAAGGCTAGGTAAGCAATAGACTCACCTGAGGGGCATATTGTCCCCATCAAAATGTGGGGATTTCTGGAGTGGGCCACATGCCACATTAAACATACCTAAGCATTTTGCAATTGAAGATCAGAAATGAAATAGAGGTAGCTTTTTTCTAGCAAGATGTGGTAACATGTGGTTCATGTTTTACTGAGTCAGATACTTTGGCATATCAGGTTACATGGGCCAATGTTGGAGTGAATAGTCTGTTGATTGGCTGAAGGAAACTGACTCTGAGTATATAAATTACATATCCATAAGCATGGCACAAAAGAGCTGGTCACAGGGGCTCACACCTGTAATCCTAGCACTCAGGGACGCTGAGGCAGGTGGATTACTTGAGCTCAGGAGTTCAAGACCAGCCTGAGCAAGAGTGACTCCCTGTCTCTAAATAAAAACTTAAAAAACTAGTTGGGCATTGGGGAGGGGGGCACCTATAGTCCCAGCTAATTGGGAGGCTGAAGCAAGAGGATTACTCAAGCCCAAGAGTCTGAGGTTGCTGTGAGCTATGACACCACAGCACTCTACCCAGTGTGCCAGAATGAGACTCTATCTTTAAAAAAAGAAAAAGAATGGAACAAGAAACATTTGGAGGGGGGCATTAAAAGAAGACAAGGCCTACTTTAAAGATATTTGTCAGTTTGCAACCAATCCAGAGACAGGATTGGGGTTGTCCAAAAAATCCTTTGCAGCAGTGAGATCTAGGTAGAAGTAGTGGTGTTCTCATCGTGTGAGTATTACAAAATCTTCATACTAACATTAAAGTCCTCTGTCACCTGTTAGATTCTTTCTTGAATCTAAAATAAAATAAACTTGATCTATATAACTAAAAAGAGAGTTTCCTGAAAAAAGAATAATTGGTTGGTATTCTCTCTACCTATAATTTATAGGTACAAAGAAAATCTTGAAGATGTGTGATTAAAATTCTGTTAGTAAAAATAAAAAAATAAAAATAAAGATATTTGCAACCCATTTCACATCAAAATAATTATAGAAGCAAAACCTTATGGGTAGAGAGAGCACATAAATATTCATTATTCATTAGTAAGAACAATTATAACATTAACAGTAAAAAGCAATCACTTATTGAGCACCAACCACATATCAGACACTGTGTCAAGCAAATTTGTGGCCTTGTTAACAGCATGACTGACTAAGTAAGGTACCCTGTGCCTTGGAGTGGTGTAACCTATGTCTTGTGGTTCCCATCAGAGCCCAACTGACCATTGTTCCCCAACCAGTAATGCTGATCCCTATAAGATCACTTCCTTGATACTCAGAGCAATTCAGAGGCATCTGCATTTAGATCAGTGTTTCCTGGAGACAAGCACAGGCCAGGAAGGATGGCGTCAGACAGTCACATGGATCTTAGCAGTCCTGCAGGACCCGGCCACCAGGGCAGGCCTGAGGAAGGCGGGGAACTATGAGCCTCATTCAGGTTCCCCAGAAGCTTCAATCAAAGTGACTTTTGTTCTTATCTTATCTGAGCCGGGAGGCTTCCATGTCTTTCCATTTACACAGCCTTGCGTAGGTGCTCGCCTCGTAGCTTCATGCTGCATCCCCGCCTCTTATCTGTGAGCTGTTCCCCCCAAATGCCTCCCTTTCTTTCCCTCATGTGTACTTTGCCTTGGTCTTTTAAAACTAGATCAGGAGGCCAGGAAGCATTTGCTTCCCCTTTCCCTTAACTATTGTGTTTACCCACCTAGTTTCCCCAACCAGGAGAGACCCCCTGGAGCTTCGCCTGCCTGCCACCCTGGTCTCCTAGCAACCCTTGCTCTACACAGTCTAGGAGATGCAGAAGTGAAAGCTCTTTCTTCCTTGGCCGTGAACTACAGAATTGCTGCTTCACGGTAATTAATATTTCAGAAGGGATTCACTTTCCTGGCATAATATCTAAGACTCACCCCTAAGGGTGACAAATCATTTGCCAAGGTGAGCAGAGTTTCTTTTGTGCCAGACACAGAGACTTCTATTTGAAAGACACTTAACAAAGTTCTGGATTGCCCTAAGGACCAAGGAAAAATTCATAGAGTTAAATGCAATATCTTCTTGCTACAAGGATAGTTAGGCCAATGTGCCATTGGTAGAGGATGCATTCGAATTGTTCTTTTATAATAATGCAATTTTAGAGGCAAAAGGTATCTTAGGATCAGGTGTTTTAAGTATCATATTTTTTTGTAACCTGATAAAATAAGGCCCAGAGAAGTTAAATGACTCACCATGTGGTCTCCCAGGATGGGAGAAATGGAGTTGGGACTAGAACGCTGCCTCCCCAGGCTGGGTCTGGTGCTCCTTCAGAGTTGACCCCAAGCTGCCTTTCAGAGTCAGCGCAGATGTGCTACACTGACTCACATCACTCAAGGGTATAGGTTGGAAGACAGTTGGGTATTTTGGAAAGTAAGGTTGTTGCTGTAGACTAAGCCACCTGACCTTTTGCTCTTTGTGTTAACATGTCCTTCCTGATTGGATTCATCAGGATAGATAATAGTGAGAAAATACAAAAAGCTAATCACTACTCAACCATGAGGCTGACATTGAAAGATTGACTTCTGGCTTATACTTAGTTCAGGGTCAGGAAAAGATGGTTTTACTCTATATCCAGATAACCTGTTTACTTAAAATAGAAAGTATGTTTGTTTGTTTTTGTTTTTGTTTTTTTGGGGGGTTTTTTTTGTAAGTTTTAAAATTACTAGCCAAAATTCTTCATTGTGATTAATAAAAGTCCAACTCAAACTATCTTTTAACCAAAAAAGGGAATTGATAGGCTCATGTAGCTTAGGCATAATAACCTGAGGTAACTCCAAGAACCTAAGAAGAGCTGTAGAGGCTGTGGAGGATGTGAAGGATTGGAATTGGGATTCAGTCCCCCACCCAGCTACCGGCTTTTCTCTCTGGGTCTTAGCTTGACTGTCTTCTGTCTGTTCCTATAACCTGTTTGGTTAGAAAGATGATCACAATCCTCCAACTTTATCTCCTTAGAGCACTGTGAATCCCCAGACAAGACTGTTTCTTCTCCTGTTTTAAACTCAGAAATCCCAGAGAAGGATTTTAGCAGACCCAGCTTGAGTTCATACTGTGCTCTGAACCATCACTATGTTAGAGAGGAACAGGGAGCTGGGATTAGCCAGACCTGTTGCTGGCTCATACCTCCATAAATGGTGGAGGGGAAGAAGGGGTAGTTACTGAATAGGGAGTAATGGATGACAGAAAGACAATAGTTAGCACTGTCTACTACATCTTGTTTTCCACAACTTCATTATCTTGTGCTATTCCTACCTCCAGCCCACATGCATACCTATTACCTATGGGCCATTAACAAAACAACATGGATAATGACATAGGCAGTCTAAGGAATTCTCGGTGAGTTAATCATCCTTGTCAAAATTGATCCATATCAGTAGACCAGACCCTGCAAGAATCCTCCAGGGACTGGAGAGTAGGAGGCAGTGTGCTGCAATGAAGAAAGACTGCTGGAAGAGAAAGCAGGAGGCCTGGAGTCTAGTTCTGCTTTGGTCACTGCTAACTCTTTGGCCAGTCCCTTCCTCTCTCTTTTACTTGTTTAGAGAATGGGAGATGCTGGCCCAGGAGGTCCCTAAAATGAACCTAACCCTAATATTCTGCAGGTGCAATTCAAGTGCAGCAACAGAGCATGTCTGCCCCTCCCCTAGTGGCTCATTTAAAGTAGGGAAAGAACTCCTAGCATCTCCATTTCCAAGCAAAAAGAGGAACACTCTCACAAAGAGCCTTATAGACATTACCGTGAAAAAAGTTAAAAGGCAAAGTTCCTAGGGGCAGAAGGACAACACTGCTTTGTCAACCAAAGCCCTAAAGTGAAAAAAATCCAAGAAACTGCTCTTTTGCACAGAAATGTTGTAGCCACCCTGACATCTATTCGCCAAGACACCATGTGTCCAACCAATGGTGGGAGAAATAGGAAACTAACAGGGAGGTGGCAGTTTTGGAAGGCTGTAAATGGCTACTACATACCGTATATACTCGAGTATAAGCCGAGTTTTTTCGGCACAAAATTCGGCTTATACTCGAGTATATATGGTACATAGTAGAATATGAGAGGGAAAGAGAGATTAGTCTCACAAATGCTATCAATCAAAACTCATTTATTCCAGAAATGCTTGCTGAGCATCTACTGTGTCCTGGACACTGATTATTAATTATAACACTGAAAGAAAACAAGGGAATTCACACCAGCACTCCCAGAGCTTGTATGCTATTATAGGACACACGTATGCTGCATAAATACCAGGACAGTTAGTGCCATAAAGCAGAAACCTAAGGTTTCTCTGAACTCATAACAGGGGACTCAGACTTTAACTTTGGTATCAGAAAAGGTATCCCTGAGGAAGTGACCTTCAAACTGAGTTTTTGAGTACTAAAGGATACCAGGTCAATAGCATGGGTGCAGATAGTAAAGAGTATGCAAATTGTTCCTGAGAAATCTAAATTTTAAGAAGATTACTTAAACTGGCATCACTTGCTGTGCTCTGGGGATACAAAGATGAATAAAATACACCGTTCTTGCCTTCCCAGACAACAATCTATGGATGACGGGAGAGAGTTTGGAGCTAACAATAGCTATATTCTCAGAAGTCTGTGGTTACAAATCAAGGATGGTTGTGATGTTAATACAAATGGGGAGGATTTAAAGGGCAAAATGTGTCTTAATAAACACCATACTTTGGGGACTTAACCCTTCCTGGACATGCATTTTGAGAGTGGGCACTCCTGCCACAGCTGAAGAAGTGAGGCAGTCCGAGTCCTGGAACACAGGCTGCTCATCAAGCACCACCTGCCCCGTGCAACACCCCCTGCACCCGGGAGACAACAAAAGAATCACGTCGCCTCCTGCACACTCTGCAGCCTAGTCTGTTTAATTCATTTGGGATGTGGAATGGATATTGAGACAACGGTCAAGGAGGAATCAGGGGCCAAGTCAATGCCCAGCAGAGAGTAGGTCCCTAAGAAGCATTTGACAAAGTCATGGTTAAATGAATGAGTAAACTAACAGCTCAGACTGGTATTCAACTACAAGGTTATGAGAAGGTATAATGTCCCTCAGAGGCCTTACCTGAGATCCTGACAGTATTTTAAGACTCAAAATAGCTTTAATTAGAGGCACAGTCACCCCCATTCTTTTCGTTGGCCATTCTTACTCCTCCACACGCCAGGCTTGGAACTTTCATGTCTATAACCAAATAACCAAGAGACTTTGAGGAGTGTGTTCTTCTGTTATTCTGACAATGAAGAAATCCAACCCTGATTCAGAAAAACCTCAGCTGAGGACCACTTAGCAAGGTGCTGAGTTAGAACAGGCACTAAGATCACTTTTTCCTTCATGGTTAGACTTTATTTCATAGACTCAGCACATATATCAAAGACTCAGAAAGACAATATGTTGGAAATTAAATCATTTAAAACATCCTAGGGGACTCATCATTTAAAGGAAGATTGATGATGATTCCTTTTCAAAATTAAGATTTTTCTAACTGCTTCTGTGGGTGGACTTCTACATCAGATTTTTGTAAAATGTAAAATTGTTAATTTCAATGTTAATTTCCTTAACATTGAAATTAATGGTAAAAAACGAACTTCAGTTTCTTTAAAAAAAAAAAAAAAGCTTTAAGAAATCATCAACCCATATCAGTAAGGATTCTTTATTATAAACAATCAAAAACTCCAACTGATTTAAAGAGAATGGCAATGAATCAGGAATGAAGCTCCAAATCACACCACAGAACTGGTCCCTACAGCCTATACACCTTCACATCACGGCCTGCGTCACTGACAGTGCATTGATTAGGATTAACTTCAGCAGCAAGTAACAGAGGCCCCAAATGGTAGAATCTTAAATAAGATGGATGCATACTTCTCTTTCTCACATTAAAGTCTGGAGGCCCAGGGCTGATGCACAAATCTGTTCCTTGGAGCCCCCAGAGATGCAGGCCCCTTTCATTTGTTGCTCCCCACTATAGGCAGGGCCCCCATTACCACATGGTTCTGACAGCTGTTCCAGCTTCAGCCATCCTGATCTCCCTTCCAGCTGACAGAAATAAGGAAGAGTTGAGGCCCCAGCTGTTCTTTAAGGAAGGCTCCCAGAAGAAGTCAGGCAGCACTCCTATGTATTAGCCAGAACTAGCCAAACCTAGTGTCCAGGGAGATTGGGTAATGTAGTCTCTATCCTGAACAGCATGTGCCCAGGAAGTTTGTTACTGAGGATAAAGAGAAGAATAGACAACCATACACGTCAAGCACCAGGCATGAGGCACCACCACCACCTTGGCTAGCCCCCCAGGAACTCAGTTTTCCATAATCATTGGCCCTAGAAGGTCCTCGTTGGTGGATAATTGGCAGAAACAAGGTCATATGCCCAGACCTAGTGATAGGCAGGCTGGAAAAGTGAGCATCTGGCCTATAGAGTGAGTGGAAATGCCCAAACATAAGAATAGGCGAGTGACCTAAAAGAATGATCAATTCCTCTTCCTTTTTGTCACCAATGTGATTTGAATCTTATCTATATCCTTAAATAATTACAATTCTAGACAACACTGACTTCTATTTCTCATCTAGGACTCCATTGTGAAGCTACATAAAAATACTACTGCTTTGGGCAATGATTTCTTGGATAAGACACCTAAATCACAAGCAACAGAAACAAAAATTAAATGGTGCTACATTTAATATAGAAACTTTCATGCATCAAAGGACACAACAGGATGGAAGAAAGTGTTTTCAAATCATGTATCTGATAAGAGATTACTGTCTAGAATATATAAAGAACTTAATACAACAACAAAAACAAAAACCCAATTTAAAAATGGGCAAAGGACTTGAATAAATGGTTTTCAAAAGAAGAAATTCAAATGAGCAAAAAACAGATGAAAAGATGTTTGACATCACTAATCATTAGGGAAGTGCAAATCAAAGTTCATACCCATTAGGATGGCTGCTATAAAAAAACAAAAACAAAAACAAAAAAAAACAGAAAATGATGAATGCTAGTGAGGGGAAATTGGGACTCTGTACATTGTTGGTGGAAATGTAAAATGGTACAGCCACTATGAAAAACAATGTGGCAGTGTCTCAGGAAATTTAAAATAGAATTACCATATGATCTAGGAATTCTGCTTTTTTAGTATATACCCCCTAAAATTAAAAACAGGTACTTGAACAGAATTTGTACACTAACACAGCTACTTTACTCACAGTACCCAAGAGGTAGAAGTGACAGATCAGAACTCACTGCTTGCTCTTACTCAGGCTGGTCTCAAACTCCTGGGCTCAAGCAATCCTCCCACCTTGGTGTCCCAGAGTGCTAAGATTACATATGTGAGTCACTGTGCCAGCCCCAAAATGAATTTCTAAAAATTAAAAACATAAAAATTGAAATTTTAAATTATAATAAATAGGTTAAATAATAAGTTACATACAGCTAAAGAGAGAATTAGCAAATTAAAAGATAAGTCTTGGGAAACTGCCCCTAATATAAATCAGCCTAAAAGAAGAGAAGGAAAAAAAAAAAAAAGATCAGGAGAATAAAATATGAAAACTCAACATATGTTAAATAGAAGTTTCAAGAGGGTATGGACACAAGTTGGCAAAGTAGTAAAGAATTAATGGCTAGGAATTTTCTAAGATGAATGAATAACCAGGTTCTAGAAGACCAATGAAAATTAAGCTGTATAAATAAATCTACACATAGAAACATCACAAAAAATATTTTTAGAACACCAACAACAGAGGTAAGGTAAGGACAGCAACAACAGAGGTAAGATTAAAAAAAAAATACCTTCAAAGGAAGAAAATTTTCCAATAGAAGGAGAAAGAAGACAATGTAATACCGTTTAAGGAATAAAGTAGCTCTTAACCTAAAAAAAAAAAAACTCTGACAATTTTAAATACACTTTAAGAAGAGAATTGCATCAAGACATTGTCAGACAGACACTGAGAGAATTACCATGCATGCATCCATAAGGAAAAATACTATCAAGAAGTAGGGTGACAGGCCCATATACCAGAGGTGGCAGGTTCAAACCTGGCCCCAGTCAAAAACTGCAAAAAAAAAAAAAAAAAAAAAAAAAAAAAAAATTAGGGACAGCGCCTGTGGCTCAAAGGAAAAATACTATCCCTGCAGTTTAGAAAAACAGAACATTATACTCCGATAAAAGGAGAGGGACCCACGAAACAATGGTTTCTGTTATATTTAGTTTCTCTATGTTTAAAATGTTAAATAACTTTTAAATGTTCATAATAAATTAGATTCAAATCTACAAAATCAAAATCTTTCCACCTGTTGTAAATCCCATATTTTGCTTTGTTCACTGAAGTACAGTGAACACCAGAATCATGTATGCTTTTCTTTTCATCAGACGGGCTTAAGGATGGTAAAATAGTAGGATAAGATTATGAAAGAATAATTTTCTAGTAAGTAAAATAACTACACAAACATGAGCATTATCTTCAGAACAGACTCCTTGGAAGCAATGCATTTTTTCCAAAGGTGGTGGTTCAAATGTGTTTATACAGCTTCTCCTTTTAAATGTACTTCAAAGAAATGAAACATCCAGACAAAAACTATCTCTGGATCTACTACCTTAATTTAAAAAAAAAAAAAAAAAAGTTTTTCTGCTTTTCCTTGCTTTGCTCAGTTTCACTCCATCTCTCCTTACTCTCTTACTTGAGAGATCACAACTGAGGCCCACAGCCCACATATCAACTTAATTTAGTTCGAACCAGCAAACATTCATCGAACTTTCATCATGTTTTGGGCGCTGAAGTACAAGTTGATTATACAAGACACAGTCAGTCTCTGCTTTCAAGAACTCTTTATCAGTTGGAGAAAATACATATACAACTAAGTGCCCTATTGCGGCCAGTATTATAGACCTATGTACAAAATCAATACTAGGCAACAATTCATTCTATCTGAGGCAGAGGTTGTGGAGAAGGGGAGACTCAGAAAAGCTTTGAAGAGTTGGCACTTGGTATGATTCTAAAAGAGGACTGAGAATTCAGCAGGCCGGCAGAGTGTGGTGTGAATTCTGGGCAGCAACATGGACAGAGATAGAATGGTTAGATATTACACAGAACAGAGAAGGTGCAATGTCCTAGAGGGCCTTTAATGATAAAGAACAGAGAAGGCCCCAGTGTTCTAGGGTCCTTCTTTAAGGATAACGGGTTGAGAACTAATACTTATTGAACCCTATTGTTGCCGGGCATGCTACTAGGAGCTCTTCATATATTCCCTCATTTAAGGAATTTGAGGTTCACTGAACGTGTACCAAGGGACATTCAGAAGCAAGGCAGTGACTCAATTAGATGGAGAAGGAATGACATGAATTCATTTATATCTGCATGCTTCCTGTCAGTGCACAAAGCGGTAATAACTGGGAAATTGACTGAATGCCAAAAATGTAAAACAGTATGGATAGAACCACCCAAAGCCAAGAAGTATCTATATTAATTCCAAAGTTCACACTCCTTATGGGCCCTCCTAGGAATCTAACCTTCATTTACTCCCTCATTTCTTTGCATAAAAGCAGTAAAAGTTCCTGAAAATATTGCAGATTAATTAGGAAATTGTACAATTGGAGGTAGCCTAACCTGGAACCTGACCCCAGATTACCTTATCATGCATACACTACAAAACCTCCTGTGCCAGGGGATGTGGTATCTTAAACAGGATTCCCTGGGGTGAAGGGTACTAAAGGAGGTGTGAATCTTCTTTATCATTATCATCATCATAAATATCAGCATCACTGTCCTTATGTACTAACCATCCATGTCTTGCTTACCAAAGACCAATTCCTCCATGTAACTCTAAATCTAAAACAAATTCCATTACCCCACATCTCCATTTATTCACCTGAGAGAGGAGAATATTGGACTAGATATTCTCTAGATTTATTTTCAACTACAACTTTTGAAAATTCTGTGATCTAATACAGTATGTAATTAGTCAATTTTTTTCGTTAAATGACTATTTTCTTTAGCAAATGGGTTGCATTCAAATTCTGTATGTTGCGTGAAAAGTGTTGCATTTACCAATACAATCCTCTCTGCCGCATTTAGATCAGTTTATTTACTGTTGAGACAGAGTAGCTGGTTACATTCAGCTATATACATATACACCTCTTCAGGGGAAACATCCAATAACCTTTGATAAAGTAAACATTGTTTTTAAAAAGTTTGATTACAGCCAGGCGCAGTGGCTCGGGCCTGTAATCCCAGCACTGTGGGAGGCTGAGGAGAGAGAATTTCTTAAACTCAGGAGTTCAAGACTTGCCTGAGCAAGAGTGAGACCCCCAACTCCTAAATAAAAAAAAAAAAAAGGAAAAACCCAGCCAGGCACCATGGCAAGCTCCTATAATCCCAGCAGCTTCCAGAGGCTGAGGCAGCAGGATGCCCACAGCCCAACTCTGAGGTTGCAGTGAGCTATGATGCCCCTGCACTCTGCTCAGGGCATAGGGTGGGACTCTGTCTCAATAACAACAACAACAACACAAGTTTGATTACAGTGATTACAGAGTTGTTGGTAACTGTGCTGGGGAATGAGTGCTTTTTATGTATAGTTACCATAATTTATAACTATGCAACCTTCCTATAGGCAAGCCAATTACATGAAAATAGAATCAACTCATGGTTTGCTTTATGAAAATAATCTCATGCTCATGCCTATAATCCGGCACTCTGGGAGGCTCAGGCAGGAGGATAGCTTGAGGTCAGGAGTTCTAAAGCAGCCTGAGCAAGAGTGAGACCACATCTCTACTAAAAACAGAAAAAAATTAGCAGAGTGGGATAGTTAATGCCTGTGGTCCCAGCTACTCAAAAGGCTGAGGCAGGAGGATCACTTGAGCCCCATGTTTGAGGCTGCAGTGAGCTATGATGACAAACACCAGATGACAGAGTGAGACTCTGACTCAAAACAAAACAAAACAAAACCTCATAAGGATACTCATATTTCAAATAATGGCATCCTCTAAACACAATCTTGACAATGGTTCTGTCATAAAAAGCCTACCAATAAACTGGGATGAAATATTCACTATATGTATACACACACACACACACATAAAATAAGGAACTTGTATCCACAATATATCAAGCTCTTACAATTAAACAAGAAGAAAACCCAATTTTAAAAAAAAATGGGCACAAACCTTGAGCAGATACTTCACAAAAGAAGGTATGTGAATGACCAATTAGCACGTGAAAATATACTCAACACCGTTAGGAAAAAGCTAATTAAAATTATAATGAGATACCACTAGAGTCTGTAATAATAGCAAGTGTTAGCAGAAGGGTGGAACAACTGGAACCCTTACACATTGCTGGTGAGAGTATAAAATAGTACATCCATTTACCTATAAAGGTTAAAAAAAAAAAAACCCACCTGTGCTCTGATACAGCAATTCCAGCTCTGGGTATTTAGCCAGGAAATGTAAAAAACATGTTCATAAAAAGGCTTGTGTGTGAAAGTTTAAAACAGTTTTATTTGTAATGGTTTAAAACCGAAACAACCCAATGTCCTTCAACAGGTGAGCGAATAAACCAACAAATTCTTGTGGAATCAAACACATGTATGCTACAAAAAAATAAAAATCAACACATTTCTGATACAGACGACAATATGGATACATTTCACAGAGATTAGGTTGAGAAGTCAAACACAAAAAGCAGATACCTTTATTTTTTCTTATTCTGTTTATATGAAGAACAGCCAAAACCACTTGAGTAGTATAGAAATCAGTGCTTTTCTGGGGCAGAGGTTGGATTAGTATAAACCACAATTGACAACAAAGTAGCAGGAAGGAACCTGTTAAAGTGATGAAAATGTTCTTTGTCTTGGTTAGGGTCAAAGCTACCAGGGTATGTTTACTAAAACTCATTAGATTGGGCACTTAAACTCTGCCCATTTTATTGTATATATGTTACATTTCAATAGTTGATTATACACAAATAATTGCTTCAGATTGTTGACTATTTTCTGCTATTAAGAAAAAGAATTTTTGAGACTTTTTTTTATTAAGGCATTTGTACATAGATCATGAATACATTTATGCCATTATGGGATTCAATGTGTTGATTATTTGTACACATTGGAGTGCTTACATCCTACTAATCAACACAGCCTTCACCTCATTTACCCAATTACAGAGTTAAGACATTTGTGTTCTACACTTGATAGATCCAATTTGTACTTGCAATATGCTCCGTAGGTGTGGTCCCCCTACTAACCCTCCCTCTATCGACCCATCCTCTGCCCTTCCCCTCTTCCTCTCCTTCTCTCCTTCTTCCTAGGCTATAGTTGTGTTTCATTTTTCATATGTTAGCACTCCTTAGCTTAAGGTCCTTATAGTAAACGTTATGGTAAAATCTGTAGTTGTCTGTAGAGAGTGATTTTGTCCTCCAGGGTACATTGGCAATGTTAGGCGATATTTTTGATTGTCACAACTTGTTGAAGGTGCTGTTAGCGTTTAGTGTATAAAAGCCAGGGACACCCCAAATATTAGTATATACAGAATAGGACAGGCCCCAGAACAAAGAATTATGGGGCCTAAAATGGCCACAGTTCCATGTTGTAAAACATCTTCTGAAATTAAAGTCTGCTGTGCACGTAAAGCTTAATGAGATTACTAAATGTACTTGTTGAATGTGAACAGCTATTTAATATCACAAGTGTGCCAGGAGTGACCCAAGTGACAGTTTTGCAGTTGGCAGTGCTAATAAATTCTTCAACCTACACAATAATGTCAAACTTTAAAAAATGCACTGCTAAAGATTGTAATAATAAAATTAAAACTCATAGGCATTACTACAGCTGCTGTGTGTGTTTATCCTGCCCAGGTGTGTGATGCCCTCAGAGCACTCAAAGCTGCAGGTTGTGATATCCCTGTGGCATCAGTGACCACTGGCTTTCCAGCTGGACAGACTCATTTAAAAACACAATTAGAAGAAATCAGACTGGCTGTGGAAGACAGAGCCACAGAAATCAAGGTAGTAATTAACAGGAGCTTGGTGCTGACAGACCAGTGGGAAGACTCCCCTTTGGAAGTTTCACCACCTGGCTGATTTCAGTTACATCACTTAGGCTGAAGATCATCAAACATCCTGAGTACCAGAACCTGGGGCTGCCTGAATCCAGAACTCATATTCATTTTCCTACTAAAACCATTTGCTTTTCATCCATTATTTTCATGTAAGTAAACATTCCCAGTCAATGAATCTTGACAAAATTTGGAGAAATCTTACTAGCTATTCTAGAAAAACATCTGTTAAAAGGATTTAATTCTGGCCTGGATCTCTGTAAGTGCTGCACATGATCAACCATCAGCACCCGGACCTCCATAAGAGCTGCACCGCGATCAGTGATCTGCCCCTGCCCAGACCCTGGTAAGAGCTGCACCTGCTGGGCCTCTGCATGCCCTGATCAGGAACTCCAGGAGCTGCGCAACTATGCGTCCTCCCTCTTGTACCCTCCCTGCCTCCACACCAGACTGCTGGTCTGGCCAGGGACTCTGGGAGCCATGTGCCCTCCAGAGCCCTCCTGCCTCTGTGCAGAGCCCTTCTCCTGGCCAGAGACTGCTGGAGCCTTGGGATCTCTGTGCCAAAGTCACTGGGCGCCAGGCACTCACAGAATCGTGTACACACACACACACACACACACACACACCAGCCTTGTTGCTGGATCCGGGTGTGTCACACTCCAGAGCTGCTCCCACAACCAGAACTCCCTGGCTGGGGCAGCCCCAGAGGAGCTACACAGGGTCATTCCCTACAAAGATCCAGCAACAATAGAGTGATCCCACTGGGGTCTAATCTTGGAGAGGCACCTCCCCAACTCTGAGGACAGCTAGAGGCAAGGGTGAGAAAACAAACATGATGAGAAATCAACGAATAAACTCTGGCAATATGAATAATCAGAGTAGATCAACTCCCCCAAGGATCAATGGGGCAGACACAGCACAAGATCCCATGCACAAATAGCTGAGATGTCAGAAATCGAATTCAGAATCTTGATAGCAAATAAGATCAAACCCAAAAGATATCTCAAGAATTCAACAAATTCAAAGACCAAATGACCAAAGATTTTGACACATTGAGACAAGAAGTTGAGCCCTCAAAGATCTGAGAAACACAGTTGAATCCCTCAGTAACAGAATGGAACAAGCAGAAGAAAGGATTTCTGACATTGAAGACAAAGCTTCTGAATGCTCCCAAACTCTCAAAGAAGAAGAGAAATGGAGGGCAAAAACAGATCACTCTCTCAGAGAGCTCTGGGATAATTCGAAGAAAAACAATATTTGTCTTATGGGGATCCCTGAAAGTGACGAAGTGGCTTCACAAGGCACAGAGTCTCTTCTCCATGAGATTATGAAGGAGAACTTTCCAGACATGCCAAGAGATCCTGAAATTCAGATAGCAGACAGTTTCAGAACTCCAGCATGACTCAACCCAAATAAGACATACCCCAGACACATCATAATCAATTTCACTAAAGTTAATATGAAGGAGAAAATTCTGAAAGCAGCCAGACGAAAGAAAACCATCACCTACAAGGGCAAGAATATTAGAATAACTGCAAATCTCTCTGCTGAAACCTTTCAAACTAGAAGAGGAGGGTCCTCGACTTTTAATCTCCTAAAACAAAATAACTTTCAACCCAGGATCCTGTATCCAGCTAAACTGAGTTTCATTTATGATGAAGAAATTAAATACTTCAATGACATTCACATGTTGAAGAAATTTGCCATAACTAAACCAGCTCTCCAGGATATTCTCAGACCTATCCTCCATAAAGACCAGCACAATCCTTCACCACAAAAATAAACCCACCCAGAAAATTTTGATAAAATTCCACCTTCCACAGTCGCAAAAGGATTAAAAATGTCCACTGGACCCTCGAAAGGCTTATCAATATTCTCATTTAATGTCAGTGGTTTAAATTGTCCTCTAAAGAGGCACAGGTTGGCTGCCTGGATACAAAAACTCAAGCCAGATATCTGCTGCATACAAGAATCGCATCTTACAATAAAAGACAAATATACACTCAAGGTGAAGGGATGGTCATCTATACTCCAGGCAAATGGAAAGCAGAAAAAAGCAGGCATTGCAATCCTATTCACAGACACAATAGCCTTTAAAACAACCAAAATAAGGAAGGATAAGGATGGACACTTTATATTTGTTAAAAGCAATACTCAATATGATGAGATTTTAATTATTAATATTTATTCACCCAACCAGAATGCACCTCAATTTATAAGAGAAACTCTAACAGACATGAGCAACTTGATTTCCTCCAGTTTCATAGTAGTTGGAGATTTTAACACCCCTTTAGCAGTGCTGAATAGATCCTCCAAAAAGAAGCTAAGCAAAGAAATCTTACATTTAAACTTAACCATTCAACATCTGGACTTAAGAGTCATCTACAGAACATTTCATCCCAACAAAACTGAATACACATTCTTCTCATTAGCCCACGGAACATACTCCAAAATCGACCACATCCTAGGCCACAAATTCAACCTCAGAAAATTAAAAAAAGAAATAGAAATTATTCCTTGCATCTTCTCAGACCATCATGGAATAAAAGTTGAACTCAATAACAACAAGAATATGCATTCCCATACAAAAACATGGAAGCTAAATAACCTTATGCTGAAGGATAGATGGGTTATAAATGAGATTAAGAGAAAATCACCAAATTTTTGGAACAAAACAACAATGAAGACACAAATTATCAGAACCTCTGGGATACTGCAAAGGCACTCCTAAGAGGGAAATTTATAGCACTGGAAGCCTTCCTCAAGAAAACGGAAAGTGAGGAAATTAAAACTTAAGTGGACTTCTCATGCATCTGGTGAAGGAAGAACACTCCAAACCCAAACCCAGCAGAAGAAAAGAAATAACTAAAATCAGAGCAGAATTTAATGAAGTTGAAAACAAAATAATTATACAACAGATCAATAAATCCAAAACTTGGTATTTGGAAAAGATCAATAAAATAGATAAACCTTTGTCCAACCTAACCAGGAAAAAAAGAGTAAAATCTCTAATCTCATCAATCAGAAATAACAACAGACCCCTCAGAAATTCAAAAAATCCTTTATAAATATTACAAGAAAACTCTACTCTCAGAAATATGAAAATCTGAAAGAAATAGACCAATACTTGGAAGTAAGTCACCTACCAAGACTCAGCCAGAACGGAGTGGAAATGTCGAACAGGCCTATATCAAATTCTGAAATAGCTTCAACTATACAAAATCTTCCTAAAATGAAAAGCCCAGGACCAGATGGCTTTATGTCAGAATTCTACCAAACCTTTAAAGAAGAACTAGTATCTATACTACTAAACCTCTTCCAAAATATAGAAATAGAAGGAATACTACCCAACACATTCTACAAACCTAACATCACCTTGATCCCTAAACCAGGAAAAGACCCAGCAAGAAAAGAAAATTATAGACCAATATCACTAATGAATATTAATGCAAAAATATTCAATAAGATCCTAACAAACAGAATCTAACAACACATCAAAAAAAAATTATACACCATGACCAAGTTGGATTTATCCCAGGGTCTCAAGGCTGGGATAAATCTATAAATGTAATTCAGTACATAAACAAACTAAAAAATAAAGACCATATGATTCTCTCAATTGATGCAGAAAAAGCTTTTGATAATATCCAGCATCCCTTCATGATCAGAACACTTAAGAAAATTGGTATAAAAGGGACATTTCTTAAAC